>JAAGNO010004778.1:14645-32060 GCA_033439905.1 Ceryle rudis | reverse complement strand
TTTGTTTTTTTTTTTTGTTTTTTTTTTTTTTCAGATTTCACCCTGCACAGCAGCATCCTGGGTTGTACTGAGAACATTAAGTTGGTTATAATATTAACTAAGTAATCAGTCATAGTTACAGCGTTGCAGAAAGATTTTCTGTGGTGTATATTCTTGAGAGGGGTGGGAGTAGAACCATTTAAGTGTCAGCTGATTGTTTCCTCCCCTTGGAACTTAACACCTTCAGTAGGAGAAAAAGTGTCTTAAAAAGGGCCAACAAAGAGCAATCACATTGCAAATAAAAGATACTCTTAGCTAATCTGAAAGGGCGTTTGGCTGCCTCACAAAAACACTGTGTATTTTGGCAAAGTTAGGAGCTTTGGCTTAGGAAGATCCATGTTTGGAATAACAGGGTGTGTGACAAGTCAAAATTCAGGTATCTTGGCAGACATGTATACATAATCTGGCATGATGCCTTTCTGCACTGTGCCTAGCTGTAGCAAGTGCTGAAGTCCCTTGTGAACAATATATGAATCTCATTTTGGAAAAAAAAAAAGAGGAGGAGGAGGGAAGAGGGAGCCAGGATTTATTTTAACATTTAGTGGATATAAAAAACAAGTATCAAGAAGCAAAACATTTCCGTGAAGCATTCGCTGTGAAAATTCTGCAACTTCTTGTTGCAAACGTCTTTATCGCTTGGATTGGCTGATTTCCAGAGCATCAAGGCTAGGAATTGAGGGACTGAAATATAATCAGTGGTGATACATTTTAACCACATAAAACATTCTCTGCTTCCGAAGCCTCTGTGTCTCTAGTAAGCAGTGCAACAGCAACAGCTCCTTGCTGCTGGACTCCAAAGACAGGGAAAATATTGGATCAGAATGGTAAGAAGCTCTTTACTTTTCAACAGATCTTGATGATTACTTTGAAAAGAAAATTTAAAAGCTGATGATTAAATTAATAGGGATCAGTATTTGAACCAAGAATACAGCGTGTAAGATACAGTGGCATTATCAGTGTTTTGCTGGAAGAGATCAGCAAAGCAACTTGGTGACAAATATCTCTGGCACTGAACATGTTGTGCAGCTTATATAAAATCTTTTAAAATTGGGAAACGTTGCTGACTAGAATTTGATGTAAGATGTTAAGTCTGTCTACTGGTTTTATTGCAGGAGGACAGCGGCATGGGCTTTTAAAATAATTTTGCATTAATAACCACCGACACAGACTTTATACATATAAATAAACTTATGCTGATCACTGTACGTTTATATGTTTTCTTTTGTTGGAGTTTTGGTTTTGTTTTTTAGAACAAAGCAGAGACACTTAGTACATACCTTTGGACTTTTAGGGAACTATGAAGTTTTTATTTTCCTTGATTTTCAATCTGTGAAGACTTACTAGTCACACTGTGTTTCTCTAGTGTTATTGTTTGGTGGGAAAAATCACAAAAGACAACTTTTTAGGATAGTGATTTTATTCTCTGTAATGATTTAAATATTCTGATCTAAATATTGTAACAATAGAAGTATAGAATATGTAAATCTAAAATCTGAAATTATTGTAAATTAGTACCAATGCTATTAGCAGTTTAAACAATGTCTGAAAATACAATAAAAATATTCTTATTAGCAGTTTTCTAGGTATTAAAGAATTGGAGGGAGGAATGCAAATCTTGGGAGTGTTTACTGCCAAGACTCATTGTCAAGACTGGGTTTGTTGCATATTTCAATTAAAAAAAACCCAACAATCTCCTGTGTGGGAACTCAGCCATTCATTATAAGTGCATACTAAGTCCAAGAATACATTGATTATGAAATTACAGTACATCAGGGCGAAAGGAAAACAAATTACTGAATAAGTCTGAAGAGTACTGAAATATGCTTACTTGACAGCCCAGCTGATGTGTGGGAAATTAATCTCTTTGTGATTCAAATGGAAGAGGAGATTTTTAAAAGAGCAACTATGGGAGTTTGAAAAGTGTACAGCAGATGTGAAACTGTCTGATTTGGTATTTTTTAATCTTTCTTGTATATTTGTTGTTGCTCAGCAGCATGAAAATTAGAATGCAAGAACTAAAACTATCACTGAATGCTTTCTGATCTTTTCCTTTTCTAAGTGGTTTCACTGAGTGGCAAGAAAGAAAATACCGAAGTACAGGAGATAGTAAATCATGTTATCCTGGCCTATATATTCCAGGTTATGACTGTAAACACAGTCTCAAAGATTTATATTGTCCTTCTCAATATGCAGCATAGATGATAAAATCAATAATTGAACAGCAACCAGGCTGTAAGCTTCTTGTAGAGATATTTAGTATGACTCTAAGCACGGTGGGTATTATTACTATGTTAATATTATTACTATTACTGTTTTCTTTATAAAAATACTCAATGTTGAGTATCTATTAAATACTGCTGTGGTACTAAAGAGACTTCAATATATTGTTGTTTCTTGTGAGAAAAGAATGTGCTCGTAGTTAGTATTATCTTTATGAATTTTGGTGCAGGAAAACCTGGGAAACAGGAAATCTGTCTGCTTTTCCCTATTGTAAACACAGAATTTAGCTGCTGTTATTAACAAAAGGGGTTATATATATTTCCAGGTGTGTGATTCCTTATTTCCTATGTAGGTCAAATACAGATATGCTTCAGTAACCACAAATTAAACATTTCTTTCTAGAAACATAGCATTCATATACTGCCACGTATTTGCACTTGATAATGCGAGTGTATTTTGGCTTAAACTTTGTGTCCTGCTTGACATGGATTAGTTGGGTGAGTAGTGCAGGCAGTTCACAAGGGGTCTGTTTCTTTCAGTTTGGATCGCCTGGGCATGTGTCTTGCATATGTTGTTGAAGAGAAGGCGGGGGGGGAAGCCACTCCCCACCACCAAAGATGAACCCACAGTAGTAATCACCTATGTAATAAATGGCACAGCTACTCTAAAAAGAACAGTTTCTTACTTACAATTTTAACATTATATGATTTCTTTCAGAATGTAAATACTAAGTGGTCTTGAAGGGGTCAGAATTGCAAGCTGTCAAATGCTTTCGTTTCCAATTTAATTATTCAGAGTCATTTTTTTCTACTAAGTCTAAGGAACAAAAGTAGAATTATGAATAATGTACCAGGTTTACTTGAAAAATTGAAAAGTTGCGAACATGACTGTTGCAGTGCTAAATTCTAATACAGTATCATCTAGAATTAATGCAAGAGATGCTGGGTATGGCAAAGGTTGAAGTGTCTTTCTGGTGCAAAATTTAAAAAAACCCAACCTACTCAACAATTGGATGCATGATTCATCCAAATGAATTTAGGGTAAATTCCTTTTTTTAATCCCAGTGATTAAATAGAAGTCTGATAATCTGTCTGAAAATGTAATCTCGCATTTAGGGAGGTATACTATAAATATGTAATCTGTGTGGTTTATTTGTAATATAAAGCATGTTTAGGGAAAAGAAAAATAGCTTTGTATCTGCTATGAAGTTGATTCAAGAGTTAATGTTCTCAGGTTTTGATTGGATTTCATTTGTTTTGTCACTTTTTTTTTTATTTTTTCTTTGTTCTGCCAATTTTTTGGCAAAAAAAATAGTTTCATCACAAGTAATCATGCTGGCTCCCATAATGCTACTTCTGAGAAAGTTTTAAAGGATTTAGTGAGAAGAAATCTGCTGCAGTACAGCTTTGGTGAAATCGTAGGTTTGTATGTGTTTTTAGTACTAACTTGACAGCCTCAACTAACTTTTGGCACAGTTCGGTTCAGGTGCTGTGTCATAGTTGTGCGACAGGCTTGTTTACCACATCAGTAAGTCTGTGAACCATTCTGGAGTGAAATATGCACTTGCATGCTCCATAAATACTGTTTGTGAAGGACAAAGATAACCACTTTGACCTTTAATTGAGGTGTAATGCTGAAATATCTCCAGGTACTTATTAGGGTTTATTCATAATGAAATAAGCTTGTGTTCTGAAATCTCCACGTTTGTGTTTATGGAGCCAGAATACTTTCAGTGAACAAAGCATGAAACCAAGCAAGGTTTATACAAGGATTCCTAAACTGGAATAGATTTTTGGTGGTGAAGGATTTTTTTTTTTTTTTTTATTAAGCAGTTTTCTTTTTGATTCATTATCATTGTACTCTTTAGATCAGGTTTTGCTCTCTGAAACTCGTCTTTTAACATATGCAATTGCACTGGCCATACAACTAAAAATTAGTTGCTTTCAGGAAGTTATAAATTATTTGCGGTGGTTTGCATGATGTATTAGCATGTCTGCTGCATCTGTGTTCAAGTCAAGGTTTTATTCCTTCATCCATGTGATATACAAAGAAACTATTTAGAAAGGGATGCTTTTAACATTAGTCTGTCCTGGCTTTTCACTCATCATGTCATCAAAAATGAAGGTTAGGGAAAATGAAGGCAGGGGAAAAGGTCAGTCTGATCTCTGTGTGGTGTAATTGATGGGAGCAACTTTCTGAGAAATAGAGCTGAAGTGAGAAGGTGTCTGGATAATATATTTGGGTTTGCATCTGGTTAATGTTTGTATTGCAGCATTTACAATGTCTTGAAATATTGGGACAAAATTCTGCTGCCCATATATATTATGACTCTCACAACAATGCAATGCTTTGCCACGCCTGATTCTTCTTATACTTCATGACCATGTTGAAAATACTGACAACAACAAAGGTTGAGACTTACTGTGTGCCTTTTAAATAAAAAAAAAAAAAAAAGGTTTGCAGAAGACAAAAAGCATACTGACAACTTTATACCCCCTTGATAGTGTGCAGATGTAACAAAAGCCAGTTATGGAGTTGAGCCCTGAAGGATATTTTTTCCAGTGCTTGTATATGGAGTGTGCTCCACTCAGAACTGGAGCAGTGTAATATTGGTGGTGGGAGACACAATGCACAGTTTGGCCTGATTTCCAGGCTCATTCCACTACACAGAGTGCTGGTGGGAAGCTACCTCACCTAAGGGAATTCTCTAGATCTTGCATTTGAGTTTTCAGTCTAACATAAATCTACTGTTAAGAATGTTTTATTTAATTATGTTTTCTAATATTGCTGTGTTACCTGGGGATACAGCTGTATAACCAGTCCTATTGTATCTTATGATAATGAAGTGGACAGCTTGGAGGGGAATGCCATCTACTCCTTTGGAACTGTGCCAAAGGCTCCACTTCCTCTCTGCTCACCAAGATACACCTCAGGTATATGAGTAAAGCTTTTGGTTCCATGAAGAACTTGGAAGGAGACTCGCAGCAGAAGTTTGGCAACCTTTGGTGTAGATCTTTATTCAGCTGAAGAGGGTAGATAAATTCTGTGTTGAAGCCCACGGCACTTCTACCTCCGTTGCCATAGCAGGATGGCTTTCTTAGCTGTGGCTTTAACACAGTGCTAACCTTTTGGGTAGGTCAGTGATGTTCTGAGACCAAGAGTTGCAATTTCCTCTCCCCATATGTAATGGGATGTCGCTTTCATCACATGACTATTATGTGATAATTCTCCCTGTCACAGGATAGGAGGTGGTGCATGTGTGTTAGGCTGCTAGACTAGAGACTGATAATGTGTTCCTTCTATGAATGGACATACACATATGGAGTAACAGGGAGAACTCTGTTTTGGACATGTAGTAGGTTTGGTCACATGATGACTAAGACTGGAGATTCATTTGGGAAAAATGGCAAGAAGGAAGATGCTGTAGGACTGCACCTCTGATTTAACTTTTTCGCTGTTGGTACTTTGAATAGTTTTTGTTGTGGTCTTTGCCATTCAGAAAGGAAAAATCTGTGTAATGTGGTATAGGCTTTATCAACACTAGTACTGAAGAGAAAGTGTTGGAAGAATATATACTTGATTTGGCCCAAACCCTGTCTGAGCCATTGGGTGCTGAGTAACCAAAGAGCTACTACTCTGGACCTCTGACTCATTTGGGTAAGAATGAAGGATTCTCCATTGGCTGAAACTGGCGAAATTTATGTCAGAAAAAGAAATGTTTGTCTTTTTTTTTTTTTTTTTTCATTGGAGAAATAGAAAGGACTAATTTAAGAGTGCTGAAAAAAAACATGTCAAAAAGGTCCTGTAAATCAATTAAACTCTGTTAGGTTCTTTCTAACTCTACTAAACTTGTTGCATGCACTACTATTAATTTTCTGATTTTTCCCTATGTAGGATTGTGAAAAGTGATAGATATGTTAAAAAGAAACCTCTTTTTTCCTACTCTTCATTTCACTATTACAGAGAATTGTTTACAAAAGCAACACTTATATATAATAATTCTTCCACTACAACACAGGTAGAGAGAAAATTTGTTTCTTTGCACATGCAACGCATGAGAACAATGAGTCTTATGTGAGGGATGAATACAACATACTAGGAATGCTATAGACAATATATGAAGGTTTCTACTAGCATTTGTTTGCTGCAGAGGTCATCACAAAGTGATGCTTGTAGTTAACTGCTTCCTCTTTGTGCACTTGGGCTGATTGTGGACCGTATTTCCTCTGTCCCTACGTGCTGGTGTGGTCCTGTAGCTAGTGAGTGATGGGGATTTCCCTGAACTCTGGCTGCACCTCATGTATACCTTCTGTTTCAAGATCACTCATGTATTTATGATCCAAAGCTAATTGCTTAATTTGGGTTTCTAGGAAGTGGCAGAAGAGCTTGAAAGATTCAGTCTTGAAAGACCCTTTTGTATTGGTGATCCTGGTGGATTTGGTGGGTTTGGAGTTGACAGGTAATTGTATTGCTAGGTTCCAAGAAAGGAGGAAGTCATAATTTGGGGTTAAAAATGTGTTGGAAGAAAAAAAATACTAGGAAACTGTTATTATGGATGCAATTTTGGATGGATTTGAGAAAAGTGGGTGCCAGGAGTTTGTTCCTCTGCTGCTGGCAGTAACAGTATTTGTAGTGTGTATCATTGCACAAAACCATTGTTTGTTCTTTTCCTTTGAAGAAAAAAACCCAGCAAAACACCTCCACAGGTTTAATTTTTATAAGTTTTACCAAATGTGTATTTAGGTGTTTTACGTCATACAGGGAGCAGTACTGCAATCTAACAGGACATGTGCTTGTATAGTTAAGCGCTTGGAAAAAACCCCCAAATATAAGTTTGGATAAACATGAATCTTTCTACTGTATCAACTTCAGAATTCCTTGAAGCCACAGCAAATGCAGACAATCTGACTGAAGAAATTAGTTTTGATGCCATGCATCATAAGAAAGAACATGCAATTTTTTAACTGTGTTATAGAGGGAAGTTTAATATCCAATACTTTAGTAGATTTATGTCTTAGTGTTGCATTAATGTCTATAGTTGTTTTTGCTTTGTTAGCATATAACAAGTCCTCAAAATGCGATACCTCTTTCATAAATTTCCTAGTGAATTTGCTTCACTGCTGATTAGAGTCCCTTTTTAGTAAAAGGAAATGTAAAAATGTTTGTAGAAGAATCTGAAGGATGACTAAAGGCTAAAAGGCTGCTAATTCATTCTGATGTAAAATGACCTTAGTAGTCTTACCAGTTGTCACAGCCTTATGGATTCTCTAGTGCAAGCTTATGGAAATAATGTGTTTGCTGTCAATCATTTTAATGGCCCAAAAGTAGTGAAATATTCACTCTGATATGTCAGTGGAGGTGGGAAAGAGCATATAATACATGCTTGCAGTCAGTGATGGAGAGGGAATAGGAGAATTTTTCATAAACAATATAATTAAATGCATGTATGTAAAGGATACTTGGAAGATGCTGCTTGAGAAAGTACTTTATAGAAATAGATAATTATAGGGGGAAAAAAGTACTTCTCTGGAATGATAGTAAGTGTTATTAATTTACCAATGGTGTACAGATTTTTTCAAGTAGTTTGCTTCTTATTTGTAACACAATATTTCTTCTAATAATCTTGTGTCTTCAAAAAGGAATTTTAGATCAAAATTCTTATTGCGTATATTACACTGGAATTTTAATACAGAACTATGTGGTTCACACCCGTGTTTCTTTAAAGATGTCCAGAAGAGGTGATGAGATAATTCACCTGCTGCTAAACACTATCCTACCTAGAAAGTAATTCAGAAGTGACTCAGACATTAGAAATGAAAACAGAGTCAGTTGCTGAGGGGTAAATCTTGCAAGCGCTTACTATTGGGTATGGTGTGTTGTGACTTTCCTGGGATTAATCACATCCTAAGCAGACAAAAAAATATTCCAGTTCCCCCTCCTCCTCACCAATACTATATTTTCTGTGGAAAGAAAAAGGCTTCAATGGATTTTGGTTTTACTGTCTCCAAACAAAACAATGTGTGTGTGATAAGATTTGTATACAAGAATGGACAGCTCAGATGCACCTGGAAACTCTTGGTCAAAAATACACATTGTGGGCTATGTTCTTAGTGTTGCCTAAAAAGACCCTAAGCAGGAGGAGCTCTCAAGTCTCCCAAGGAGGCTCTGTGCATTGGTCCTCATCTAGGAGCTCTGACAGAAGGGCAGGGCCCAGGCCGGTGCTTGCTGCCCTGCCCCCTGCCTGTGCTCACTTCTGGGGAGTATTTTGCTTCGCTAAGAGGTTGCTGTATAACATTTAGCTTCCAGGCCTGATTAAAGAAGTGTGTTGAAAGGTATATAGTGAAAATAAATTGGCACTGCAGTTTACCTGTGGGGGAGGGTTCATGGAAGCTATCAAATAACTTTCCTCAACTGTTCTTTAAAAAACACCCCCTAGTGCAACACAATGTGTGTCATTGTAACTGGAAAATAGGAGTTAACCAATTGGTCTCTGTTTTACAGACAGGCTCTTTCCAGTTTGTTTTACTGTAAATCTTGTTACTGAGTAAGAGTTATGTTAGGATGTTGCAACTCTCTGCACTATACTGAGATGTCTTAGTAACTGGAGTTGAATGTTCTTGCCAGTTCTGCTTTATGTTTTAGTATTAAGTGTTGCACACAAAACAGAGCAGAGATTTTGACCTAGACGGCACGTAGCAACTGGGGAAAGGAAGGTGCATTCAATCAATGTTAATTTCAAAGAGAAATCCCGATCAAAACCATGGATGTCACATTTCTGTCAGGTGTGAGAGGAGTCATAACTATGTAACTGTCTGACTTGGAAAAAAAGTAGGTGCTGTTGGTTTTAATGGTCAAAGTGAGACCCACAGCTGAATACAGTGAACTTACATAATCCATAAATGGAGATCCTATCCTGAGCTTACATAGTTCTCTCATATTTTCAGTAGTGGCATGTATATTTTCTGCTGAGTCTCTGATCTCAGACAATGGTGTGTAAATATGTGTGTATTTTTTTAGAACAAAAGCACAGTTTCTGAATGGGCAGTGTACTCTAGTGAAATAGATCTGGGACATGCAAGACTGTGCTTAGTTTAACATTTTTACTACCTTTAGGGCCTGACACTCGCTAGGCTGCAGTGAGAAGCATATTATTTATTGTGTTATAAACACTCCTCTATCTTAAATTCTAAAATAGTTGTTTCCTGGAGGAGGCTTGGAATATAAACTGATGTACCTGACAGTTAATTAAAATTCAGTGTTGTTTGTTCTTGCTTAAATTAGTGAAGAAAAGCTTCTAGGAAACACCATAGAGAGTAACATTCTGAAGATTTCAAATTATTTTGAAAGATGAGAATTCCCATGACTCAGTTCCTTAAAGAGTTGAAACATAATTCAGATGCTTCTTTACCACCTGTCACATTCCTTTGCTTTTTTAGAGTGAGTATTTTTTTTCTCATAAATATATAAAACGAGTGAACTACAGAGAGAATCTCTTTATTTCCTTTTTTTACCCAGCGGGATGTTATCTGAATTCTAATTACTGAACTACATGCACATACTACTTCTATTATAACTTTGTAACCCACCTGGACAGATGCATACTTAGTGGGAGTCCAATCGTTTCATTGAGTTACACTAAGAATAGGCTGGTATTGTTGTACAAACCAGAGAAAAGCATGTGTGATTGGCTTTGTTTGTAATGTGAAATCACTGATTAGCCAGTTAATAACATTATCTTACCCATGCACATAGCCTTCCACACACAGAAAGATGTAAAAACATAGTATAAAAATAAGTTTTAAGCTATGACAGTTAGGTCTCCAGATAACTGATTCCTTTCTGATTCACAGAAAACTGCACAAGAGGTATCTATTCCCAGAAAAAAAAAAAAAAGTTAGTCTGAAATATCTTTCATGATTGCTCACCTGCCAGAGTGTGTATTTCATTTTTCATGTGGTAAATAACATTTCTGAGTAATTCTTTAAGACACCATCGCACAGCTCATTGCAGAGATCTCATGCTTGCTAACCATAGAATCACTAAGGTTGGAAAAGACTTCTAAGCTCCTCAAATCCAACCATCTACCCAACATTATCATCACCTCTAAGCCATGTCCTGAAGTGCCACATGTACGCGTTTTTTTTAACACCTTCATTGATGGTGACTCCACCACCCCCTCAGCAGCCTGTTCCACTGCCTCACCACTCTTTCAGTATAATTTTTTTTCCTAATATCCAATATAAACCTCCCCTGGGTCAACTTAAGCTCATTTTTTCTCATCACTAGTTACTTGGGAGAAGAGAGCAACACCTGCCTCCTTTCAGGTAGCTGTAGAGAGCAATGAAGTCTCCCCGCAGCCTCCTCATCTCCAGACTGACACGCAGGAGGCAAAAGGACTAGCAAAGCATGGGGAGCACTCATAGTGGCTTGCAGGGCAGGATTTCCATTATCCCCCGGAGAGGAATATTTCTGTGAATTTATGCAGGATAGTAACCACTTCATTTCTGTTATTTCCCTGTTGCCCCTTTCAAGAAATGCAGATACATACTGGGGGGGGGGGGTAAAGGCAATTTTCCAAGCATTCTTGTTGGATTTGTGCCATAAATTTCCTTTCCAAATGAAGCACTTGGATTTTAAGCTGTCCTTTCATGTTCTGTACTCTAGTACAGTGAACTAGATTCCTACCTGTGTTTAGGTAGGCAGGCATGTCTAGTCTTGATGCTTAAATTTAGAGTCATACATTGTTCAGAATTTTGAAAGGTCACTTGTGCTTGAGTCTGACAGCCAGTGGGTGCTGACACACTGGCAAATCAAGCCCTTACTATACTTTGTACTGAAGTAACAATGGGAAAAGAGGAATCTTTTCTTATGTCCCCAAAACTGTGACTGACTCTTGCATAAGTTGCTAGAGGTGCAGTTAGTCAAAACAGCTGCAGCGCAGAACACCTGGAAGTTGTACAATGTCTGAATGTTTAAATGTAAATTTAAGAATCTAATTTTAAGCAGGCAGATTTGATCATCTTGCTCTTGGTTACCCAGGAAACCAGTTAATCGCTATGCATTTGCCTCAGCAGTCTGCATGCAGCTTTTAAAACATTTTATTATAATTTTTCTTTTATTTTGTCTTAAGCTAGTGTTTGTAGAAAGGGCTGGCTTGACAGCTCTGGCAAATGAAATAGTCTGCCTGCCCACGGAATATGTGCTCCCTAGACAGTGGCAGTCCAAACTTCCTCATGTTGTTTTGTCAGTGTGCTACAACTTTTCTTGAGGGGGGAGTGGAGAGGGGGAAGAGTTGAAGGAGGAGGTAGAGTCTTTGTATCATCAAGCCTTTGCCACCAAAACATGTAAGCATTGTCAGGAAAAATGACCTATCATTTCCTTCCAGAATAAAAAACAGTGCAGCTAAAAATTGGATGAACCCAAGCTCTGAAAATCTATATCCAGTCTACAAACCATCATCAAGATCTCAACCTTGATCTTGCTGCTATGTTGCACTTGACTCTGGTGACAGATGATCTCGTGAACCAAGCAGAGTTTTACTTGCTCAGTGCTGAGGCAAAAGAATTTTCAGAGTTCTTGTGCTGAAGCCTTCAGCAAAGAGTCCTGGAATGATATTTGTGAATTAGAGGTAGAAGGAGGAAATGTGGGAACTTTCTCTAAAATGTTAAAATTGCAACCAGATGTGTTTCATTTTCCAAATGCTGATCAGAGTATGCACAATTTATTACTTCAATTTGTCTTGGTGATGACTTCTGTTGAGATAGCCTTATGAATTCATATTATACATCTACCAATCACCTAGCACTCCTAGAAAAATTAGCCAAGAGGCAGTCAGTCTTTTCAACAAAGGATTGTGTATTTGCTTTATAGTTGTTTTACAGGCCTTTCAGTTTGGTTAGTTAGTAGCCATGGATCATGGAAGATCACTGGCAGAATCATACTGGTATTCTTTAGTGATTACAGCAAAAATTACAAGGCAATAAGAATAAAGGATATCCATGACATCTTTTAATTTCACAAATGTGTTGCAAAATTATGGTTCTATTATGACTGAAAATAGAAATATAGAAGGAACGTTCATATCATCCACTTTAAGCATCTGGCTTAAATAGATAACAATGCTTCATAATCACTGCTGTTCTGTACAGCCTCTGTAGCTGTGAGAGAAGTTATCCAGGAAGTTGTCCAGACATCCAGGCTGTATATTGCTGCCCTATCTCACACCATGCAACTCCATCCTTTTCATCCAGCCAGTGCCATCACTTGTAATGAACCAGTTCCATGAGTTGCTTGCACGAAATCTAACCAACAGTTTTGGACTTTTAGGTGGAAGATGTTGTCTACTGCAGAGGAGAGTTTTGCAAGCTTTGTTTGCACAGGAATCTGTGATTTGGCTCATAAAGGCAAGAGTATTGCTAATCATAAATGAAAATGATGGTATGTTAAAACTGTGAGAGCACAGAAGGAAATGATGGAATTTACTCTCTGGTCACAAAAATCATTCAGGGGACTCTTGTCCTTTGAATGCTGTTTTGAATTACTGAATGATTTTTTCATAGCTTTTTCTCAAGTTCATCACTTAAGTTCTGAGAAAGACATGTAAATTCTACTGGTTTTCCTCCTGCAGACTGTATAATACAAAGATACTTAACATTACTGGTGCTCTAAACTTCCAAACCTTTCAGCATTTAAATTAAGATTCATTGCTGCTTTTAATGTTATTCTGAGAAATTCATGATGCATTAATGTAAATTCTGTGCTGTTGGCATTGGTCTCATACATGTTGCATCTCATTTAAATGAAGAGAGGCAGGAAGAGTGCATAGCAGACAAGAGAAAACATCTCACTCATCATCTGAATTAGATATATTCTTCCTACCTGAAGAATCAATATTTTAGAAGGCAAGGAGCACTATGTTTTGTTGTCTTGATGCTTATTAGGAATTCTTAAGTTTTAGAAACCAGTAATCCAGAGAAGAATTCTATAGTGGATTTGCACTTGTAGGTGTAAGGAATATGGGTCTGTTACAGAGATGCTAGATTATATTTATAAATTAGGTTTGAGATACTGGTTCATAACACTGTAAACATTTTCATTTTTGTAATCTAGTGAACCTTATTTTAGTGGTGTCAACTGATTTTTCTTCTTTAACTTTTTTTTTTTCTGCTTTAATAGCATCACTTTTTATGTAGCTGGTTATGTAACTCAAGGATCGTGGCCTAGTAAGCTCTAAATTATTCACAGAATTGATGTAGATTATGTATATTTACTGCTGGGTGGTTTACTCCCTGCAAATACCCCTCAAACCTGAACAAGGAGGAAAGAGACTAAATTTAGAAATTGCTGTCAAATTGCAAAACAGACTAGATTCTTGTTTACTATGTTGTGATTGGCAAAGAAATAGCCAGAAATTGTCCAGCTGCAATGGATTTTTTGTATTTGTTTCTCCTCTGTGTTGGACAACTACAGACACATTTTACCTAGCCGTAAGATGGTGACGATAGTTATTTTCCCTATGTGGTTTATTAGTTGCTATTTCTGCTTAGTAGAAACTTTTATCAATTACAGCCTTGTCAAGTTTCCAGTGGGACTAGCAAAACTTTTTCATTCACTTTAATGATATCAACATAGTGAATTTTGTGCCAGTTCCATTAAATTCAATGGATCTTGCTTCTCTCACTGGCACTGAGTATATGATCCGTCCTATTTACTGAGAGTCATATAAATATTTCATAACTATACCAACTCAGAGAGTTTAAAACCTATCATTTTTACTTTGTTTTCAGTGGTGATGAGGTTCTCTACCTTTTGTTATAATCAGTCTATTCAAAATAAGGAAAAAAACAATGTAGGAAAACGTGTGCTAAAAGCAAAATACAGATAATTCTGAGGACTAGTCTTCTCAGGTGGCTGTGAAGTACTGCCATAATTCACAGAATCACAGAATGTTAGGGGTTGGAAGGGACTTCTGAAGACCATCAAGTCCAACCCCCCTGCGAGAGCTGGACAAAACTAGTGCAGAAATACATTCACAAAGGTCTTGAAAGTCTTCAGAGAAGGAGACTCCACTTCAATTATTATTTAGGAAAGAGGAGCAGGCTATATAGCCAAAGTACACATTACCTTTGTATTGCAGTTATGGAGACTCATTTGCATTGTTGATTGTATCTATATGAAATATATACATTTGAAATCACATAAATCCATACATGTAAGAGCTGTTCTTATGCCAGATGAGCACTGCTTTTTCTCAATATACTTAATTTTTAAAATAAAAAGCAAGCAGAGAATCGAACTACTGTCTTCATGAACCTAGCGTATTTGCTATCTAGAGGCTGTACTTTGACACAGAACATGTGGCAGTGTGTGGGACTCGCGAGCTCCAAGGTCTCATAGAAAAATAAACAAAAAAGCATATGCCTCTGAAGGCTAGGACTAAAATATTATTAGCTGGGTTAGATTGATAGCATTACTGGTTTTGGTAGATTGAATTGGATGTTGTTTGCATCATGACAGACAGTGTTAATACTAGCTTTATTTTTTAACACTGGAGCCAGTTTTCTGAATTCATGTTAGTGCTGTTTATATATAGCTACTGCTGTTGTTTTTATTGAGGTCATTAATTTTAATAAATCAAAGAAACACAAGTAGGTTATAACTGTCATAAATCCAAGTAAAAATGGCTTTAAATTTGTAAAGATTTATGCAAAAGAGTGTCTCAGTCTTCCTCCTCTTTTATTCCTATGCCATGAAGTAAAATTTACTCAACAGTCCAAAGTTTTAGATTTTTTTAAGTAGTGCATCCCCTTGGTAATGGTGACTAGGCAAAGCTGACAGATGACTATTGAAGGTGACTCCATAGTTGTGTGCAAGAAGAAGGAATCATTGAAAAAGTCCTTCAGAATAGATGCTCCAATTAAAATCTTCTGCATGGTGAGAGTTCAGGCCACTGGGTTGGCCACTAGATGAATGGCAGGCATTCTCTATTAACCCTTCTCCCTTCCCAAGGGGGAAGAGAGGGAAAAAGGGAAAGAGACTTACAGATTAGAAAAGAAAAATAAAACCGCTTTAATGAAGCAATAACAATTACATTAAATATACACAAATATATCAAACCCCAGTGCTCTGGTGGAGCAGGCACTAGGGAAGTCGCAGACTGGACTCAGTGGCAGGCAGGAGCTGGATTTTGCAACTGGAGCACAGACTGGGATGGAAGGCAGAACAGACAAAGTCCTCCTTGGATGTTGGCCATTGATAACAGAGCTTGACCCTTGTGATTCCTTAGCTTTATACTGAATATGATGTATATGGGGTGGAATATCTTGTTGGTCAGTTTAGCTTCACCTGTCCTGTCTGCTGCTCCCCATGGGTGCAACCTCTTACTGTACCCCACAACGTGTCACACAAGATTTAGCAGTGACCCTGGTCTCCAGAGGAGAAGTATAAGCAAGTGCCTTTCTGTACTCCAATCCTTGGTAATAACTATGAACACTGAGTGTTATCTCTTCTAGAAGCAGACACTATCTGCAAAAATATGCTGCTAACTTCAGAAAGTCTAGTTATTTAGATAAGACTTAACTGAAAAGTAAAATCATTGAGCAGAATTAATTCTGTTCTAGCTCAAACCAGAACAAAAGTGTAACACATACACATTCTTAAATTATGGAAATGCAAGATAGTTTGATGAAACATGATTTACTGTGATTTAAGGACATACAAATAGCATGACTTTCTTGATGTGTTGTTTTAAGTTAAAAAGCTACAGACTCAAACTGTATTATCATTCTTTGCTTAAAGCATTAGGACAGTTTATGTGCAATCGCTCATAAGTGACAACTCTGGGTCCCAAAGAAGCAGCAGCTGAGACCCCTCTATTATCAGCAAAAGCCAGTGTGCAACGTAGTCACCTTCTTGTGCCTGCAAGGCAGATCTCTAAAAATTACGATCAACGACGTCTTCCTTTGGTGCAAAGTTTGAGGTACCAACAACTGTAGTAAAATTATTTTCCTCCTCTTTCTTCAGGAATGTATTTGCCTTGTTGTGGGAGATGTAGGCTGCTTTGTGCAGTGGGTACCACTAACCAGGGTACCATGCAGACCAGGGACTCCCCTGGGGAACAGAATACAGTAGGAGTAGGGGCTCCCCATGCGAGCAGTCAGGGCAGGGCCTAGTGGACAGGGCCCATCACACCACCCCAGCCAGGGAGGAGGGTAGTCCTGGTGATAGATATTGAGTCATAGGTGGCCTTGGCTCAGCAGGGCACAGGGCCAGGCGATGGAGAGCTGGAGACTGACCCTACTGTGACACCACTGGGTCAGGGACTGATGTCCCTGGGATCTGACATCCTGAGCTGTAGGCAGGTCAGGGTTGCTGTGAGGCGCTGGTTAGGACCTGTAAGGCCTGTAGGTGCCCTCAGGACCCTGCTACTAACTGTGCTATATGGGTATTTTCTTAGCACTGTGTGACTTTCAGCTGTTAGGTCCCTTGAAGCTGTGGAACTCCAAAGAAAATAAAAGTGGTGGGCATTCAGCATTGGTGTGTCACCTTTCAAATGAGTTTGTTACTAATGTTGAGTGGGCAATGTGTCTTAAAACAGTAACACCCAAGTTGTTCTCCAGGAAAGGCATACCAAGAACACAAGAACAGCTGTACTGTTCAGGCTGAATGTCCAGCCAGCCTAGTATCCCATCTCTGATGGGAGCCTGGCAATGAGGGAGGAAAATAGACCAAATCATTGTAATTTCCAGTTACTGGAGTTGGTGTCTTTGTCTTTGCTAGCTCCAAGGGCTTTTCTTCACTCATGGAGAAAACCCAAAGAAATCCATTTCAAATCTATAACGCATGGCGAGGGTTTCTACAGCATAACAATGCTTTCTGTGGAAGAGTACCCTTTTCATTTTGAACTTGCCAACAGCCCTCTAATGTTTCTATTGGAAGAGATAGTGAGTAGCTGTTTCTTAGTAATTTTTTCCATGCTGCTTACAAATTTGTAGTTCTGTCACATTCTTCCTTAGTCATATATTTTTTTTCCATGCTGAAGACTACCAGGTTATTTAATCTTTCTTAATATAGAAACATTCCAGACTTTGTTCTTTTTACCTTTTTCTCATACCTTATCCAGTTCTGTTTTTTGGTTTTTTTTTTTTTGTTTTTTTT
>JAAGNO010004777.1:0-30418 GCA_033439905.1 Ceryle rudis | reverse complement strand
GTCCCACCATCGCTGGACACCCATCAGTGATGGCACCAGGTCCCACCAATGCTGGGCTAGTCAGCTGGCCTGAAGGCATGCTAGGAGCAGCACTCAGTTTGGGCAGCAGGGACAAAAGATTTAACCATTCCCTAAATTGAGAAGGTCAGCTTCTGGCTGTTTAGATAACTTCTTATCACTAACAGTTCCAGTAGTGCTCACTGTTTCTCTTTTGCCATTAAATATTTTTAATGATATAAAGATCAGTAACATAAATAAATGACAAGGCACCCAGCCTACCATCCTGCCCATCTTCCACTCTTTCTCCTGATCCACTACCACTGGCATGTATCATCTAGCCATTTGTGTCCATTCTAACAAAGCAGAAGATCGGGTATGGCACATTCTATTAAAATGAAAAACTTAACAGGGAACTCTTCCAACCTGGTATTTCAAAAAATGGCAGCAACTGTCATTTATAAACAGCACTGAAGACACTACTTCAGAGGTACTAATGAGTCTGGCTTCCTAAAACAGCTCTGGCGATTTTAGCCAAATGTTGTATAAGTGTGAAATCAAGCTCTACTCTTCTGTTAAGAGTACCTAAGAAACACAAAAAGGGAAAGCAGCAATTGTATTTCTTTTTTTCCAGCTTCCTCAGCTTCTCCAATAGCTCTTAAACATCTTCCCTTCAGGGTAACATAGGTTCTTAAGTTCACAAGGATTATACACTGAGTGGTAGTCTACATCCACTGTTTGCCTTTCACTCCCATTAAAAAACTGCCACTTTATTAGTCACTTAGAGCAATCACTAACAAGCATTCTGCATTAGAAACAACCTTATATTTATGTCAATAAGCATGTATCTCCTGTGTTTATTTTGAAACATACTTATGAACTACAAATGTGTTACAAAATTACAGAATAGGTGAAGTCAAATTCACCTATTTGAAATGTGTTAGACATTGGCTGATTTGCTTGCTCTGAAGTGACCTGGCCATACTTAAGAGATTTTGGCAGCATTCAGTAGCTAATGTAAATGAATTCTCCAGCAGAACAAGCCAAGAAATACCAGCATCTGTTTGCAACAGATGCTTGCTAAAAAGCTAATGAAACAGGCTTCTCTCTTTTGGACGTTTCCTAAGAAGGTTATCAGACAACTGAAATAAGCACCGCAAAAGCTCCTAGGGCTCTCTAATTCTGCCTGCTGTTATTTAGTCTCCCAGTACCAACTCAGATGTATGAAGCTATACACCTTATTTTCCAGATGTAAAAACAGAAGTTACATTATGTGTGATCTCAGACTTTCATTTTCATACCAAAAGGTTTGCAGATGCAATCTGGTATTCTATCTCTATAAAACTAAAAGTTTACGCCATTACTGAGCAGAATTTCTAAAATTTCTAAAAGTTACAGGAAGTAGATAATTTATATTGATACATGGGACACAAACCTACTAATAATCATACAGCTAAATTATCTTTGTAATTTTATGCTTGGACTAATGTCTCTGAATTGTGATAACACAGTTTACATAAAGATTCTTAAATTTATTACTTGTAACAGTATGCCAGAGAACAGAATCCAGTACACCCGCTTCATGTTACAACTGAAGAGAATACAAAAGTCATGCCCTCATCCCAGTGCAACATATTACTGGGTCTTACTCCAAGAACAGTAGTAATGTCATTAAAGAATGGAACGTGAGTGCTCACTGACAGTCAACTATGTAATTAATACATCTCCATCAGGTTATAGAATTTCAAGTTAGAGAGTTTTTCTGTTTGTTTGGTTTTTGGTTTTTTGTTCTCCCAGGTTAGTCCACCAGAGTTCTCCTCTGCCTCTTTCTGAAGTATAAGACCAAGTTTTTACTTGGTCATGTATCACCTAAGTCAACTCTCTTTTTAACAGATTGAAATTTTTCACTCATAGTATGCAGTTCAGTCTCTAAGGCACCAAAGTGAACTTTAGATTCAGGTTCTTTAAGCCTGTCATACCACAAAAGAGGGATCTTAGGCAGAATACAATTGGCTGGTGTACAAAACATCGGGTCATAACAGACATGGTCCCTGATGGTGTAACAGTCTAAAGCCATTAACAGAAAGATGTAATTAAACATATGATAAAACCCAAAACAGAAGTCCTAAAATGTTCTCATTGCAGATTATATGTCCATATATTTGGTATATGAAAACATTCATACATCTCCTATTGTAAAGATTAAATTTCTTATTGCATATTGGATGACTATCAGAGCAAACATTTCCACACATGTACAAAATGAAGAGTTCTATACAATTTAACTCCCCCATACCCAGAGAACATCATCAGATATTTTTAATATTAAAAAAAACCAAACCACAAACAAAAGCCAAAAAACCAAACAAACAGAAAAAACATGGAATCAGTTTAAGATAACAGGGATAAGCAGATAAAACCATGCAAACTACTCTCCACCTCCAATTAGAATAGCGGAAATAAAAAGTTATAAAACCCAAAAATCTCTTGCCTTACAGGAGACCAGAGACTCAAAGACATTTAAGAGGCTTACTCTTGTTCTTTTCTAAAGAATAATTTGACTGCCGTGTTTCTGAGATAAAAGTCATTATTTCTCACTAGTGTTATATTTGGTTCTTAAGGTACACTGCTGACAACTGTAACAAAATCTTCTTGTCCTCCACTAATTGAGCTGAAGTATCATTTAGAAGTCATAAGGCAGGACCTTAGTATTCTAATCATCCCTATTTGTTTGTTGCTTGCTTTTATTTTTGTCTGATTGCTGTTTGGTACTAATATTTTTTTTAAGGTCTACTTTGATAAATATATGGACAAGAAACTATGAAAAGAGATGAAAAAAGTTACAGAGGGAATAAATATCATTAATACGATTACTTAATATATAGGAATAATCAGATGCACTAACTAAGCACTAAACCTTGCTAAAGGGAAGTCTTGCTTACTGACACTCAAGAGACCCATTGAAAATGTCCTTGTCCTGTGAAGACTCATGCATACACTGAATTTTGCTCCTAAAGCCAAAGAGGCCTAAACATTTCCACATATATTTCTGGCTCTGGCATAAAAGTCTCTCCTGGAGTTCAGAAATAAAGTGAAATATTTGTTCCAAACCTATTTTGAGTAACTGCCAGCTGAAGAAATACAACCCTATAGCAAAAAATTAGAACCCTTTACCCACTTGTGGTAGATCCATAGTGGACAGTATATTTTCCACTGGCAGAATGTCAGTGGTGAACTGGCTCTCACCATGGAGACCCAGACTTAAGCTCTTCAGTTCCTTAACTCTCTCACATGTAAAAAGCCTTGTGTGCATACAAAGTGCTGTCATGTGAGGAGAGAGCACTGTATCCCTGTGCAACAATGAGACTTTTTGGTGGTATCTGTCAACTAATCTAGCCACAGGCCAAGAACACAGTAACTACACCCCCTCTAACAATGGCAGGTACTATTACAAATGTGGGTTTTTTTAGAAGAATAACAACAAGCTAGCATGACAAAAAAATTGACAGGAAAAGACATTCAAAACTTCTGCAAGCATATGGCTAAAAATGGTTATTGTTTCAGTAACTCCTATTTCAGCTTCTTTAAAATCCATCGTATAGTGAGAAAAATGCAGGAATCTTATCTGATGAAGAGGAGAGTATTTAGTAAGGTAAAAATAAAAATAATCAATGTAGGTAGCATGCAATAATAAAAAATAATGCATAATAACCAAACAGGTCTGTGATAACAAAGCAAAGAATCCAATTACAGGATATCAAGTATATGAACTACTCCTTAACAAAAATATACCACTTATCACCCTCAGTGTATTCCTGATTTTATTTTAAAACTTTGCTGCAATGGTATCTCACTTATTGCTATGTACTTACATTTTTAATTTATAGTAATGCAAATTTCTTCTAAAGAAATGTAATTCTTGATATTACATTACAAAGTGCATACTATCAGAATAAAAATGCAGTGAGCTCACACCCTTTTGACATGGGTCTAGATAAAGGAAAAGAGTATCCTGAGTTTTTGCTTAAAAAAGTGACATAAAAATTGCAGACCCATTCACATAGCAGTGTAAAAGTGTAACATTAGAGAAGCATTGCTTTACAAGAGCTCCAGCTTGTCACCAGTGATTTACGGAAGGACGCAGTGTTCCATAGTAACAGAATTTCATCAGGAAAGCTTTGCATTAAGATGTCAGTTTAGTCATTCCCTGACAGGCTTCTAGGCACAATATATACTCATGTAAGCAAGCACCTGCAAAAAATATGAGTGTGAAATTATATAGCTAGGTATTACCTTTATGCAAAACATGCTGATAGATTAGACTATTTTCTTAAAGATATACTATGCCACAGCAACTAGAAGCAGTATTAAGGATATATACAGCATTTGAGGGAGACTGTTAGTACATGCTATTGGATCAGCTGGATATAGCTTTACCTATCTGTGAAACAATCTCTATGTATGAAACAAAATTATTTCTTTTTATCTAGTGAGATGCATGTGCTCCTACTAAATCCACATTCATGAAAGAGTAACAGTGTAATGCAACACCTTCGTTTAAAGAGACTGAGTGAATAAATAAATTCATCACCTTCAGATTTTTCTGACTTCCAGAGGACTAGTTCCAAACTTTAGCAGGTTTTGGGGGCCATCAAGAACTCTGTCATCTCCCTGCTTGCTACAAAACAATGCTCAGCATGTATAGTTCTACACACCAGCCCCCTGCATACCACTTTGATCAGTGAGCACTCACGTTCCATTCTTTAATGACATTACTACTGTTCTTGGAGTAAGACCCAGTAATATGTTGCACTGGGATGAGGGCATGACTTTTGTATTCTCTTCAGTTGTTGTAACATGAAGCGGGTGTACTGGATTCTGTTCTCTGGCATACTGTTACAAAGTCTTTGAACCCAAGTTCTATATAACAATGGCTTTAGTAATCATTATAGGGAAAATAGTAAGTGAAAAAAAAATATATAATAAAAAAGGCAGCAGAAACTTACACTTCCTGCAAAAAGTCACTAGATAACATGCTGAATTCAAATCAAGTACATGCTATGGGGGAGCTAGGGGTGGTGCCTCCACTTCCGCCTTTCGGCAGCCTACCAGAAAATGTTCTGGCATTATTTTAAAGTAAGTAATGAACTCCAGATCATGACAACTGCATCTGTGTTTGGCAGAACAATGAACAATTTCTTACTACTGTTAAAAACCTCTTTGAACAAGACTGGAGGGAATGTTTTCCAGAACTGGAGAGTTAATCTTTCACTGTGCTTTCTAATCAGCAGCACAACTGAGTAAGAGAGTAATTCCAGTTTGTAACTCCATTCTGATATCTATTCCAGAGTAACTGTATGGGTTTTGGCTGGGCAGGAATTACAACACTAACTCAAACTTTCATATACTATTGTTAAACAAAATCAGAGTAGCTAAATTTACCAACGTAATATTTTTATTTATAAAAAGTATCAGAGAAGGACAAAAAAATATTGAAAACTGTGACATTTGTAAACAGGAATAAGCATGGGCAATCATGGCACACAAGTCTTGTGGTTATACAAGGGAGTTCAAAAATCTCAGAATTGCGTATTTCAAAAATATCAATAGCAGCACTCAAGTAATTTTCTTTATTGCCATGAATAGGTATCATGCTGAAGTGACTTCTAAGAAAGACTTTTCATTTATCCTAACATACATGCACAAAGAAGAAATGACTGTTGCCTAAGTAGTCTTACATTGCTGAAGCTACAAAACCAGTATGATTGAAAAAAAAAAAAAAGGAAAAAAAAAAAGGAAAAAACCAAACCAAATAAAATACAAAAAACCCACAACAACAAAAAATTTACTCAACAGCATTGGTCATAAACACCAAAGTACTTTCGGTGGGACGTATGCCAAGTAGACCTGTAAGGTAATTATGATTATAAAGATATGTATACTTCAGGCAGAGGAGCCATGTTTTCAATGACAAAGATATCTATCAGTTTCATATTGGATTCCCTTAAAAAGGGGATATCAGAAATGGAGTTGCAACAACACACTTAAAATTTGAGTTTGGCTTTATTTGAGACTTGTTTTAAATATTCAATACTGACAACCATCAAAGATGGAAAAGACCATTTAGTATTTTACATGTTTTTAGATCCTTCTATTAAACTATCTGTCCATTTAAACTTTCTTCATCAGAAATTGACTGTCAGCACTCAAGATAATAGGTTCTGATTTCCTATATGTTGTTGACCAGTTAAGGTATCAGTTACCATTTAAGGCCAGTGATACCAGTTTTTCTTCAAAGCTACTTAGACCATTTTCCGGTAGCTGATAGAATAAGCCTGGGGTCCACTCAAGGTTTTCAGTTAAGACAATCAAAGCATAACTGCAAGAAAGGCTCCAAGTCATGAACCAGCAACCAAGAAAAATTTGGTTAAATATTGCCATGCAGTTCGTCAATGCTAAAAGACTCTGAAAGGTATAGATAGGAAGCAGTTATTAACCATTTGTGCAGGATTCTCAAGCACTGTTACAGCTGATGTAACATCACTCAAGTGGAGTCCATGGCTTCAAAGAAAACAAACACAAACAAGCAAGCAAGCAAACAAAAAACCCACTAACAAAAAAAAAGGCATACAAAAAACCAACCAACCAACAAAACAAACCACAAACATTAACACAAGCGTACTTTCAGATTTTTAAATTTCTCTCTTGCATAAATCAAAAGACAAAGATTGTGTTTGTTCTGCAATACTATACACTAGGCTTTTGTGGACTACTTGTAGCAGCTCATCAGTGCATCCTCAGACATACATAATTGTGTTCACCCTCTACAAGTCAAGTCTGAAATTTAACAGAGCAGCTCTGTGGAATTCTGACACCACATTCTGACACTTACATTACAAAATCTAGCATAATAGTAGTAAGGCTCTTTCATGAATAGTCCCAATGTAAGGAAAAATGCAGGGATGCATGAAGTTCACAATGCCTAAGTATTCATGTACAGCAATGATAAAGCTTCCTTGCTTCATCCCTGCCTCCTCACCCCAAAGCAACTAATTTAAAAAAATAGTATAAAACATGTAGTCAGGCTATCATAAAGAATTAATGTTTACCTGACCTTACAGTGAACTGAAAGCAGTGTATTGCTTCCTTGAGACCATAAAAACAGAGTGTACTAACGCTTTTAGAACATTAACTTCACTAAAAAGAAAAATTAAGGTATATATAAAAGTAAATCTTACCCAATGTGCTGAAATTAAAATCATTAAAAACATTTTTGATAGGTCAAACAATCAGTTATGCATATGTGTGAAAAAGTGGCACAGTTTTCTCAAGCTTCTTATAATAGATGTTTGAGAAAGTTGCATAAATAAAAGAGAAACCTCCTATCATCTCTCTGGAAGATGACATTTCACTATTACATATGAGACGTAAAGCCATATTGCAATTAAAATGACAAGGGATTAAGATTTCTTTAGAAAGCTTTCTTACCAAGCTCAAATTTACAGTATGGCTTTCAAACCTCTTGATTTGCAGGCTTTATTTTTCATTTTAAAATTACACCTTTGTATAGAAAAACCTTGCTTTTCCTCATTTTAACAGAATTTATGAAGTATAACTAAGATATAAACACTAGAGAAAGGTGTATGCCTGCTACTGATTCATGAGTGCCTCCTCTAGAACATAAAAAAAACAATAGGGTCAAACATAACATGCACTTTCAAGGTTTCTTCAATCACTAAGCAGCATTTGAGACTAATAGTATAACTTATGTGGCTGCATTTCATTCCTTTTTGACCCTTGAAACCTTCAGTACAGAAGTCCACTGCCAGCACACTCAACTGAAAGTACTTCCTTATGCCAACCACTATTTTTCTCAGCATGCATTCCTAAAAAACAACATGCCCAAGTGCCACCATCCTGATGCCATTTGAAACTGAAATAAGAGAAAGGCAGATTAAAAATATTTTGCTTATATTCCTTTGCTTCCTACTTGTCCCTACCACCACCATATGATTAACAAGAACAATGATTATTAGGAATTAGCAAGTATCATTCAGGCAGCAGCAGAATTGAAAACATTTTTGCATTTTAAGTGCAACAGCTCAAGAGAAAATTCATTCTTCGGAGATTTTATTTGAATTATGCCTGAATGTTTTTGGTCTTGTAAAGCAAAGTAGTACCAGAGTTTTTATTTTCAGTTTCACATGTATTAGCACTGTACTAGTTTGCCTTTGTTGTTGTTTTTGGTTTTTTTGTTTGTCTGGGGTTTTTTTTCGTTTGTTTCATGTGTTTGTTTGGTTTTTATTTGGTTGGGTTTGTTTGCTTTTATTTTATTCTTTTTTGAAAAAAAGAATGTCTTGCAAAGCACATTAAAGCTATACAGGAAAAACACATGAACTTTGTCAGTCCCTGGTATGAGTGTCTCACTTATGAAGGGATCATAAGAATATATATATATATTCCACCTTAAATTTTGTTGCCACCAATACATTCAACTTTTTTTAAAATCCACATGTTAAGCAGAGAGTCTGCTACACAAAGACCTATGCATAGGACAGTATTTCCATAGCTCTGTCAAGTTTCAAAAGCAAGAAAAAAGAATTCGGGTGCTTCTGCAGTCATATCACATGCATCCCTCCCTACAAGGAAACTTTAACATAAATACTGCTTTAATGCACAGATGTGTTTTACCTATTACCTGAACCTGCCTATGTATTAAGCTTTAATGTTGCCCCCCAACTATGTTGGATTTCAGAGTTTCAATACAACCAATTCACAATCAACACTGTAATAATAAAGGACAAGAAAATGTAGTCTTTCTTATGGCAACACTTACCTGCTCTAGAAGGATACAAAAAAACCTGCAGCCCTTGATTTTCTAGAGCAGACTGGTATTCAATTTACCACCTAACACTGTTAAGGCAACTGAATGTAACACAAAATACAGCATTGTGTGGAATGTGCAAACATGCAGTTAGACCAGGAGTCCATGCTACTGTAAGATGCCATCATTAAATTTAATTCAAGTATAATGAGAAAATGCAGCTACAACAGTGTGTGACAAGCATTTAGACTCATGAAGACTGCTATACTCCTGTTTTCAGGCAAGAGGCGCAGTCACCCGTGATACATTGTCAGCATAGAACTAGCTACTACATGAAAGCAGATTTCAGACTGAGGCTGCTATAAAAAGCCTTTTCTATGCAGATCAGTCCAAAATAACTACTTCCTGATGGCAATTTTTATATTCTACTTCCTAAAATTCAATTTATTAAGAAATATTAATGTTATGCTATTAAGAAAAACCCTGTGTGTTTTTTTTAAAACCTGTCATGCATAAACACATGATGCAACATTTTCAGAAAACAAAAAATAAAATTCAACATTTCTATTGAACTGAACTCAAGAAAACAAGTTGACAATTATTCTTAATATTCCAACTAAAGTGTGAACTCATAAGACAAAAGGGAAATTGGACACAACGTCTACTCCGTAACCCAGAGCTGAACTAGATCATAAAACAGAAAAATCAGAAGCACTGCATTTTTGCAATATAAATCAGCTCACAGTAGTCTGCAAAAAAATTCTAAACCATTCCAATCTAACAGTAGTAGGTGACAGAAATATTACAGACATCAAAATGCTAAAAAAATTTTAAAATCTTTAAAAAGCTGAATTGAATGTCAGGTTATACTATCAAACTGAAGGTCATATAGAGTATTTATAAAACTGGAGGTTCTGAGCGATCAGCAAAAATTTATTTCATGGGACAACACAAGTAAAAATTGCAAGAATTCTGCCCCTTTACTAAGCAGTTTTGAAAAAAATTATGAGAAATGAAAAGCAAGAAAAGTGAAACCAGTTTTTCAGAGCATTCATCTGAAAGCAAACCAACTAAAGCAGGCCATTCAAATTTAAGCCATTCCATATTCATTAAAGTACCCACAGCAGCAGTAACTTGGTTTTTCTTTATGTTTTTCAGTTTGTTTATAGATCTAAATCTCAGCCATAAACACTTAAAATGTATAGATTAAGGTGGTTTTAAGCATGAAAACACATAGCAAGTGTTAAAAAAAACTAATAATAAAACAGCAAAGAGTCCAAAAGTAGGATCTTGAATTTGCTGCTAGAATACTCTTATATAAGTACCAGTGTTAGAACTAGAGTGCTAATAAATCTAGAAACACATTAAGTAATTTAAATACCTAGGCTTTGAATAAACAGCTATATGCCTCTACAGAGTAAGAAGGCGCCAGAAGCTATCCTAACTTTGGTAGGTTATTTGTTGAAACAGTTCCATGTACCATCCTCCCAGCAGCAGTGTCAGTTTGAGGATTTCCTATTCTCCACCTCAATTATTAATTTATATACCCTCTTATTGGTATAGATCCAAATTAAAACCCAAAATAACAATAGCATACATTTTGAAACTTGGACAGAGGACAATGTAAAATTGTTGAACTGGATTTGATCTCCAATTCATAACACAGTCCTGCAACAATCTCCCAGAAAAGAGACAAGATGGCATTTCCGATGAACAAGCTTCAGTCAGTCTTAAGACATAATCATATGGTCTTCTATTTTCACAGCACACATGCAATGTAATATAGATTTATTCCAGTAGAGAAGATGCCCCACACTCAGCAATGGAATTTACCACACTGGAGACTACAGTTTCATATGATGAAGAATGTTTTATTATTAAAATGAAACTGCAGAAATAGGAAGTACAGCCCTCAAAATCTGAGGTTTGTTCTCATTCAGCCTGAATTTACTCAGCATGGTAGCAGGGATTATGACCTGCAGCTATGAGATAAGATGTACTGGAAAGGTTAACACTCTGAAAGCAACAAGTACTACTATTTTTTGTTGTTGTTCAAGAGATTACTCCCCAAAAATAATGATTTCCTTTGTTTCCTACTTATGGTAGGAAGAAAATGAAACATTTTCAGGACAGAAAGGAAGTGTGACAGTATGACTTTAAAATAAATATAAGAATAGAGCTCACAGGCAACTGTAAAGCCTGTGCATTCACAAGGCTCTGTCCAAGCTGCATAGTCTGTGACTCCACAGGATCTCCCTGTAAGAGCATCTTTATAAGATCAAACTAGAAGTCCACCTAGCCCAGCATCCTATGTCAAACAGCAACTACCTGTGCATGATGTGGTAAAACTACAGGAAAAAGCTCTAAGAGACTCCTTCCCCTAGATTATTCCTCACTTTCATCAGCAATGCCTTACTTCAGAAAGGAATGAGAGATTATGCATCTGCATGATTTTGCCCGATTTATTTTTTATCTGTTATACACTTTCCTCTGCTGGTTTGTATGTAGACCGCACTTTAGAAACTGGAGGCATGTCACATGAAATGACCCAAGGTGTTTAAAAGAAGTTGAGCTGACCTCAGGGAAAAAGAAAAATTGTTTTCTCAGCACACCACAATACTAAAAAAAGGCAAGTTGACTGCTGAAATGAACTGAGTACAGAAAGTTATATTAGATAGCCATTAAAAGTAAATGTTTATTCTAATCTATATGGCATCTTTACGTACAAATGTAGGTCAGGAAATAAAATCCACTCAGAAAACAAAAATTGAAGTCCTAGGGATATAGTAACTTCAAAAAAAATTCCCAGGGGACACAGAGTGAGCTCTCCCCTTTCTTTTAAAATCCTGAAGCAAGTTTAGAAGTTGTTATCATCAAATCTGCTCCTATAGGCAAGTCAAAATGGAGTAGAGTACTCCCAAGTATTGCGAAAACTAACTGGTGCCCAAAGTACAGGTTTTTATTTTATTGCATAAAATGCTTTATGTATTCAATGAATAAGCTTGACTCAAAACAGGTAGACCGAAAGTCCCCAATGTCCTCCTTGACCTTTTGTGGAAAGTAGGAGAAACTGTACAATATCATTTATGATAAAATTCTAAGAGAAGCTGTTCATGCAAGCCAACATTTAAAAAGATGCATCAGTATTACCATGTACATACAGCCCAGTAAAGAAGGCAGGCCTTCATGAAGGCTTTCTCTGAGGTAATTATACTACCAAGGAATTCTTAGAAATAAATTCCAACTACACCATGGCCTGTTAAAAAAAGTACTTCGGTCATACCTAATCAAATTGGAAGATGACTATCAATTACTAAAAAAAAAAAAAAAAAATCAAAAAAAGTGTTCTGTTAAACCAGTTTTCTCACACAGTGAAGCTAAAACAGAAACACTGTATTTATCTTGAAACATGTTCTTCAGGGTCTCATAAGTTCTTCCTGCTGAAGGCATTGAAGTTTCTGACAACACGTAAGAAACCTGTAATTTCCTGCTTTGTAAAGCTATCAAGATGACTGATACTTTTTCAACATTTAACAGGCAGACAGGAACAGATTACTGTACCTGGATGTTTCAATAGAAGAGTTAAAATAGTACCTCACCTATGAAGGAAAGCTGGCAGCATAATTAGAGAGAAAACGAAAACACATCCTCAAATTCCTGAGGGCATAAACAAAAAAAAAAGGAAATCTCTTCCCAATGCCTAGACAGATGACCAGGCATTAAGCCATGAAAGATGCATTATCATGCTCCCTGAAACAAAAATACAAAAAGGACAGAAATTTCTATTCACACATTAAAGTTATATTTACCATAACACAAGTAATATGAAGATAGTTACTAACAAAAGTTAAAGGCAGCTTCATAAGTACTTGCAGAAGTGGGGAATGAAAAAACAATTTGCAGAAGTCAGCTGCATGCTTTCAGTTTCTCTTATCTGCATAAGAAAAAAATCTCTTCTCTTTCCTGTTTTTTTCTCTCTCTCTCTCTCTCTCTCTCTCTCTCTCTCTCTCTCTCTCTCACACACACACACACACACACACACGCACGCACACACAAAAAAAAATCTCTGTGAAACTCAATTCATGAGAAGCAGAAATCTGGAAAACAGAAGTTACCTTCAAGTGCTATTCTGCCATCTGAGCATGTTTTGTGAAGCAATTTCTTTTCTACAAATGGTTACATTCTAAATATCAAAATGATTTGACAATGCAGAAATACAGCTGTTTGTTTCAACAATTGTAAGAAGGGAAATGTGTGTCTGACAGTCTTATGTGACTTTTGTACTGCATTGCTATAAATAGCGCAGGACACAGTGGACTCAATTTAAAGTATATAATAGTTAAATAAAGCTATCAGTACAGAACTGAATTTTACTGTACAATCTGCTGCAATTCAGCTTCTCCTTAGACAACTCAAGTAATAAACAATTTGCTACGTTAAAGCCGTTAAGAGCACAACAGGAAGCCCTGTGCTAGTGATCAGGACTTTGTTTCCTTTTGCTGTAGAATACACTCCCTGGAACAGTTCTTCACCGTAAGAATTTGGTTACTTTGCATCAAGTCCACCCGAGCATCAACTCACCAACCCGAAAGATTCAGCTGCATAAGGAAAGCTAAAAAACAGTACAAGGCACTTGCTACATACAATTTATCTCAGAATACTCTCGTATAAGTACTTTTAAAAGTTCATCTCAGAGGAACAAACTCAGATCTGCCTGGGTGGTTTGGCTTTTTGGTTGGTTTTTTTGGGTTTTGTTTTTTTTTTTTTTTTTTGATGGGAGAGTTTGTTTTGCAGTTCACAAAACACAAATATTTCTCTTATAAAATTATTCTCTTTATGGCCAAGCGAATCTTGTGTCATTGACATATAATACATCTAATTGAAAGTAGCATAGTAAAGAAAGCATTAGCTAATTTGGGAGATGCTACTATGTAAATAGCAGCTGGCTGTTCCACTTGCAATTTAGCAGCTCCAGTTCCACAATGCATTGGAAAGTAAATTCCTTACCTATCCATAGGATATGGATATCTCTTATCCATAGGACAGCATACCATGCTCTCCACAGTCCAGGACCCAATAAGCAAAGAGAGGTGTTCACATGTATGTTACATCATTTAAAAGCAATGTTCTTAACAAGAAGCAAGCAAAGCATGAAATCTAGTCCATGCATGAAAGTTCTCCCAACGAAAACTATGATCAACATGTGAAGTAAGCTAGTTATCTGTAGTTTTTATTTGAGCTTACCCAAAATATCCATAGTTTTTGTCCCTTATGAAGGACAGTAGAATTCAAATGTATGAAAGCACTAAGTAAAAATACAAATGCCTATGTCTAATTTAATACAATGCACAAGAGCCACGGGTGTCTGGGGGAGTGGTGTGGCAGAGGAAAAGTTATCCTTGTCTGAATCTTTTTCTGGTTTCATACATTTACCAGTTAGTACAATTATATGCAAATAAGATGATATTCCACTGTACACCCTTTCAGTGCTTCAAAATTGTTTTGATCATTAAAAGCAAGACTTCTAGTGTAAAACATTGCTAACTTGTGATCAGATCAAAAGATAAAACTATGCTGGCATTAATGGTAACTCCACAAAGCAATAAAGCAATTCTATTTAAACAACCAAGAAACAATTCACACTGGAAAAAAAACATGAAAACAAAAAATGTCTTGAAACAGTACCAGAAAAAGCTACAAGAAATCACTCCAGTATCTCTATTTCCCCTTTGCCTTAAAAAAACCAAACCAAAACAAATAATAAAAACTAACACACCAAACAAAGAAAAAAACCCACAAACACAAAGCAAACAAGCAAACAAAACCAAGCAAATAAAACAACAGCAACAACAACAAATAAATCACACTCACGAAAAAAAATAAATCCAAACTGAAACAAACAAACATACCAACCTAAATATTCTTTCCTTGCACTTTATTCCATATACTCGATTATCTCATATCTGTCACATGTGCCACAGATGTACATGCCCATGTTTGCTGGTAAACTTGTAAATAGACAATTAAATACAGTGAGACAGAGGACCAAAGCACTGTTTTTCCAGAAAGTGCTGAAAATCAGACATGACAATGATCCTTTGACAGTATTTCATGAAGTAATTCCTGATATAGTTTAACAATTATGATTGTACGCCATAGTTGTCTATTCCTTGTTCCCAACAACTGGATCTGCACTAGTTGGCAATACCTCACTTGTGAAACCAACCTATATGGCTGGCCTGAAAAGCATCCTTACTTCTCCTGGGTCCAAAATTTTCCTGACTAACATTGACTATATTGCTATCAGGGAGCAATCTGAGATTGAAAGAGATACGCTTCAAGCTTTTCCCCCTTTCTTTTGAATAAAACATTTCAAAAGATTAAAAAAAAAGAAAGAAAGAAAGAAAAAAGGGTAAAAACTAGATTGAATCTGTGTAACAATAATGGTTTACAAAAAAAGTGGCTTCTAGATTTCTCACTTCATAGAAAAATCTTCATGGTGTCTTCATGACACTATCTAGAACACCTTTCTAACTCACAAAATGTGATGTAAATGGTAATTTGATGGAAAATTTCATACTAATCTGCAGGTTAAGAAATGTGCATCTGTAATAGAAGCAAACTGCATATTACTACAGTTTCTCCAATTTTAATACCTCAAGAAAATGCCCCAGAAAATAATCCAAGTACGTGCAGGACCTCCTTGGTAGAGGACACTACTCAGAAATATTTCATAAATTTAAGGGGTTTTAAGCAACAGTATTAGACCTTTACATGGGTGTGATTAAGGAAGAATATGAGCTTTATTTTAAAATCTTATGTTTGAAAGCCATCTATATAATTCTGCACCTACAAAACCAGCTTCATTTAAGCTAGTGTTCCTCATTTGTTCTTTCAGGAAAAGCCAAAAATCAGAAACCCAGCTCTCAAAATCTAGTACAAAACCTAGTCACAGCAATTTTTACCTTGACTTTGACCCTACTCTTTAGTGCAGTTAAGAATAATGAATGGAAAATAACTGAAACATGCGTACAACAAAGGCAAATCTAGAACAATAGGCCATAAATGACAATGCTGAACCAGCTCCAGACTTTCAGTAAAGCCAAGACCAGTCTCTTCCTCTCCACATCCCCACTGTCAGACACAAATCCCTACCAACACAGCCTGCAAGTTTGGAGGCTGACTGAGAAACCATTTTGTCTTACAAAAGGTCCAAAAGCCTGATGATTTGCAAGTGTTGCCATTTCACTTTGGCACTAACCTAGAAGAGAGTTCCTCAGTCACTTCACAACAGTAAATTCACCAATTGAGATACTTATTTCCACACTGCATATTTAACAGGAATTTCTGAAACCAATGCATACATTTTTGCAGCAACTTTTTACTCCAAATTATTACCAGTTTATCATGAAGATTCTCCAGTAGTTTTGAATACCACGATGCCCTAAAATAACAAATCCAAAAGCACTAAACCTATCTGTGCTTTCAAGTGTATCTTAATCTGGTTTCCAGAGATTTTCCTGTTCACTTTATTTCAGTGGTCTAAGGGAAGGTAAAACTAACACTGACTAAATCTTGTATTTCTGTTCAAAACCATCTTACAATTTCTTCATGCAACAACAAATTCTACTCTATTAAAATGATGATCTTAAAAAATATTCTTACTGGTTTTCAAACTTGTGGATAAAACCACCTGGTCTCTCTTTAAAAAAAAAAAATACACCTCCAGCAATTAAAGTATTTTCAGAACAGTAAATTTCTAGCATTATTCTCAGAATATTCTTAACCACTTCCAAATTCAAATTAGTAACGCAAATATATTTAATATTGTGCACTCGATCCTAAAAAAAAAAAGTCAGAATAAACCACATCACTTTGAGCAAAGTACAGGATAAACACACACCTCTGTTAATTTGTTCCCACTGACAGCTTTGGAAAAAGAAGGCATTACATTTCTGAAGGCAAGAAGCTACCAATGGCTGCCATTCTGGATTGTTCTCCTCCCCATCTTCACATTACAAAAGCTTTCCAATCCATATGGAAGTACCCATAGGAGCAATTTGATTTTCTGTAAAACATGCCAAGCCTCCCAAAGCTATTACCAAATATAGGCTTCAGATTTAAGTAAATAATTCTGTATTTCAGTTGTACTTAAAATGCAACCTTCACTTTCTGCATAAGAAATTCTAATCACACATTCTAATCTGCACAGTAAAGAAAACTCATCTCCAAAAACACATAAATCAAATACTGACAATAGAAATTCAGAACTATTAATTGAAATTTAGAAGAAGTTTGAATAACTCAGTTGGGGGGGTTTTTTGGTATGAACATTCAGATATAAGTACAGCAATCTAGAAAAGCAGCAACAGAAGAATGTGCTTTACAACTCCCATACTAAAAAAACACAGCACACTGAATAAGGGATAGGACAGTTACTTTGAAAAAAATGCCTAATTGTGAGGAAAAATGAGGCTACAATGAATGAGTAACCAACTAGATATAAAAAAAAAAGTGGCTAGCTAGTTTTGGGATGGTTTGTGACCTTATTCAGGTACCAGCATGTACTGAAGTAACAAGTTAGGTCCAACTCAGATAATCCTTCTTTGATTCTTGGATTTGATTAAGCACAATTCATTTCCATTTGAACTGATTTCTATAAGTCTCCATACACTTAATTAGGTTCAAGTATCTTCACGCTGTAAAAAATTAAACTTGCACAGCTCAAAAGAGTGTCTATGTGGCTTTTTTTTTTTTCTTCCTTCTGAAGCAAGTTACTGGTTGTTCACTCTTTGTACTAGACTCATTAGACTAACCCACAATTTTAAACTGACTTCATTTATTTGCAAGTAGCCATACCTGTCATACTCAAAATTAAGTGAAATGCAAATGAAGAGGTTATTATCTTCAGAAATATTCATTCTTACTTGGAAAGATCAAACTGTCTAAACTGCCATATAAATCTTTCCTCCAGAAGTTTCACAGGTGTTTTACTGAAACAGTCAAAAGCAAAATCTCAGGAAGATGCATGTTGTCCACACTTCCACAAACGATTTAAGGATTTAAAATCAGAATCCATATAAAAATCAGTAGTAACCTAAAGCAGAGTGGGGCTCTTTTAAGCAACATTTTGAAAGATAAAAAGCAGAAACACAAATTAGGACTGTGACTTGAAGCAGTAACACCTACTCTAGCAATGAAATATAAAAATGTTGGGAGATAAGAGTTCAAGGTTTCACTGAACCAACTTAAGAAAGGGGAAATTATCCCCCTTGTTACACAGGAAATCTCTTTCACCTAAAGGAAATCAGTAACAACAACCAAATCTGAAGTACTTCCCTGAGGTGCTACCAAGAAAGCTTTTACTTATTAGCTGTGCTTCGGCATATGAAAGGATAAAGCAGTAACAAATTAAACAGGTGATTGCCAAGCCCTGTGACCAGAGTGGCAGCTGTACTATTTTGTGGTCCCATTTGTGACCACCCAGCTGTGTTATGACTCCTTCTGTATGGACTTTCAACCTTAGTTAAAGCTACCTTGTGTTAATGTGGTATGGTAAGAATTCTATCCCAGAATTTGTCCTATTATTACAAATTCATAATCCAATTCGTTTTTCTCTACTTTGCTACACAATATGTCTTTCTTTGAGATAAAGAAAAAAGCGTGGGAGGGGGGGAAAATCTACACCTCTTACAATCTGTAAGGTGCTCTAGTGTAATAGCATTGCCACATGTTAAGGGATTACAAAAGGCATCTTATGTCAAATCAGTGCATGATGTCTTGCAAGTCTAACTATGATCACTGAAACATTCACAATACACTCTTTTTAAGGTCAGTGAAGAGCATACTATTCTGAAAGACCTTTACAAGATAAACATCTAAGGCTAGAGAATGTAAAAGCATTTCCTTCAACACAGAGGTAATTTCCTTATTAAATTTTAATAAAATATTCAAAGATTAAGTAAACATTTGTAATTACTAAATAGGTCAGCCTCATTTTACTTCTTACCATGAGGACTGGCATCTCAGTAGCAGCCTCTCAAAAACAGAACAGTAACTGAGGAAGCAGTCTTACATCCTTAAACAGGTGTGTATGGGCTTTTCAAATTGCTATGAAACTAATATAAAAGACCAGAAATGTGGTCTCTAGAAAACACTGTTAGAACTATAGCCAGGGGAAAATCTGTTTGTGAAAGAAGTCATGCCCTTCTACTTTACTCATGGGCTGTTTATGGAAATACTTTTGTCCTCCAGTTAATCTTATACTAGGTGCTGGAAGTGACCTGGCTGTGAACTATAAACTGAAAACTGATGTCATCCATTGAATTATATGCTATACTAAAGTGACAGGCAATCTGTGACTAGGGTGACAGAGCCCTAAATCTATGCAGACATCAGAAGGAAGAAACCCCATTGAAATGGAGGTGGAACAAGGCTGACTTCAGCTCAGACTGCACAGGACCTGTGAAAAACTGAGTGTCACACAACCCTATCCTAGAAAAATAAAGGCATTTATTTGCAAAGTCAGCTTCAGTCCTATTTCTAACAACAAATACTACAAGAACATTCAAATACAGGTTGCAAACTTTATCACTTTGAAAACTGCAAGACAGGGAAGGTGAACACTTTCAGAAGACAGCCTTCTCATCTAATTGCTTAAGCATTAGCCAGTCAGCCATGCATCTGCACAAAATTAGAAGCAAGCTGCCATATGAATATGGAATAGCACAGTTCTCAAGTCTTATACTCTGACTGCTGAAAGAGTTAAATACTTTAAAAGCCTGTACAGATTATTATAGTGACTACAAATAAGTATACAGTAACCCAACAAATCCTTATCAAAAATCACCATGGTAAGAATCAGCTACACTAACCACTTCCTGTGTGAGAGCCAGATTTATCCCCTCCCAGTTATAAAAACATGCCATGTATTTGAACATGGAAAGGGATTAACACTGTTGGACTCATATTGTCTCATTTCCCATTTCCTTTTCGGTATCAAAATACAGACCTTGTCACAATAAGGCTCAGAAATGCAGTGAAGCAGAATTGGGCCTTCAGGAGAGAAAGTGGCACGTTGCTGCTCTTAACGTGAATGCAGTGGGGGTAAAAGAGCAAGTTCTAAATAGTACTTTATTTTGATTGTAAAGAAACCTGAGCAAAGATTGCATAGACATGCCAAAACCTTGCCTAATTATAACAACAATGAAAACTTGGACTGCTTTTATGCTTATGCACTAATTATTTGTGGTTTCAAGCAAACAAACAAAAAACCACACACATATAAAAATATACACATAACAAACAACAGTTTTTAAAATTTCTTTAGGACAAAAGCCACAGGCCTGCTTTGGGTAAACTTACTTGTAATCAAATTTGCTGCACAAGAAAATGTTTTCAAATCCTAAGGCAATGTGATGGTTCCTCCTGCAGAGATTAACTGAAAACACTTAATGGAAAAAAGAGCTTTCTTAAGGTACCAGCTCCTGTAACATAAGCTGTGTTCTCCCCACAGAGGGGAGACAGAGCACAGCTGGTCGCAGCTAGTATAACCAGAAGAGCTCTTCTGCACAGATGATTTTTCGCAGGTCTGAAAATGCCACTGCATAACTAATTTCTCCATCTGGTTTTAGCTTCATTCCTATCCAGTTTACCTACAAACTAGTTGTAAAAATCTGGGATATGAGTAGCCCTTTTGCCTCTGTGATCAGAGAAACTTAATGTACATTTTGTACTAATGGTAACCAGAGAAAGTAAATTTGTTCAGTAGTCTTTCCTTTTCAAACACGAGATGGAACAGAGCTAAATTATTGCCCGATAAACTGGAATAAGCAAACTTGAGTATTTTTTCAAAATCTTATGGCTCCTTAAGTAGACCTATTTATAGTTTAAAAGGTCCTAGGTATATTAAACAAAACAAAAAAGGAAAAACAATCATATCCTTACTTTGACAACTTTCACTGCTATATCCTTTGAATTGTGATTTTAATTATGACAAACTCACCAATTTTAGCTATTTCACAAATCAGAATGCACCAAAAATACTACCAAGCACAGCCTAGGTGGAGGCAACCCAAGAGTGCTAAACATATGTAAATTTAAACACGTATTTATATGTGGACATTCTCTTTGATCCAGGATATCTTGCAGTTTGTAATGCATACAACACTACTAGATATTGCATCCTTATTTTTCCCAAAGCTCTATAGGCACTTGCTGCATGAAGCATCAGAAATGGCCCATTTCTCTAACCTTATGAGTCCTACACCAAAATTTATGTAGCCAAGGGCCACAAGATTCACATTTACCTAGTCATCGTGAGCACAAGTTTTATGCTAGCACTGCCCTGATGCTAGTAGCTTGACAGAGCTGACAAGCAGCAAGGCTGCACTCAGAACCCTGCAAGATTTACATGTAACTCCACAGTCAGCAGAGTGGTAATTCAGGTTCCAATTTTGCTCTGATCTGGGATTCATGTTTTGAATAAAACCCAAATTAGAGAAGTTTCACCTACTCAGTGATAAACCTTGTTTTATATCAGCGTAACGCACTGATACCACAAATGGGATAGACACAAAAAAAATGAACACTTGGTCACAAAAAATACCAATAAAGACTGTAAGGCTCAACCATTGCATAAGCGTTTTACTAGAGGCTCATTAACAAGATTAAAACCTGTATTTGTTTAAAGGCCATCTCTTTACAATTATGCTGCCTGAGAAGAAATAGTTTTGTTTAAAAAGAAAAGCATTTACCAATTCAGACAAAGTCAGAGACCTATTTTGATGAAGCTTCTATGGAACTTCGTCTACATGGTAGAAGCTGGCAAATTTACTAGCTCCTTGGCAGTCCACCCTGTGGGCTGAAAGGAAGCAAAAGCCTAAAAGTTCTGACCATGCTCTTGCTTGCAGTCTTGATTCTCAGGGCCTACAAGTGGCCTGCCCTGTCACTGGACCTATATTCCCATTTGCAGTCAATTTTGAAATACAGGAGTATAACTCATACATAGCTGATTTCAAAACGCCAAAGCAATTGTCCTTCCCTTTTTAGCTTTTGCTGGGCATCCTCACTAGTGGCAGAACTGTAAAATATTGCCACAAACATGTAGCTCAGGGCAGGTCAGAACAAGCAAACAGAAAAGCATAACTATTTTCTTCTGAGGTACTAAATGGAATTATATACTTTAGCATATTTACCAGGACAAGATGGTACCACTGTTAGATGAACAATGCTAGAACTTAACCACATGCTTAAAAGACAAAAATGAAGATACAGTATCACTGTTCCTCTTGCAATACATACACAACTTTCTAAAAAACTACATTGAAAATTTTCATATAATGATTAAAACAACATAATTTCAAGACCTAGTATACTAACACCAATGAGTTGATAAAAATGAACATTAACCATCATTAGATATTCAGTTAAAGACAGTACCTTTCAAAAAAATGCTAGAGCTTTCACAAAGGTTAGTGATGTTACTAGAAAACTAGTAAATTAGTATCCCAAAAGCAACAGCCAAGAAGAGTTATTGATATATTTGGCTCACACAGTAAACATTAGAATGAGATGTCATAAAGATCATTCTCATGGATATCTCATAGGGCAACTTTCAGCTTAAAACCTTCCAACATTTTTTTTTTCCCCTTCAGAAAAGGAAGTCCCACTTCCACCATAGAAAAGAAACTTAATTTGTGGGAGATTTTAGGAGCACAGTCTGCAAACCTTGACTTCTTTCATGGCTAGAAAAAAGCTTGGTCTCAGAAATGATGAGCACCCCAGGTACAAGAAAGTACTTCATATGTGTTTATTTTACTGATCTAATTCTTTCTAGACCTTTCCCCTATGTTTTGCATTCTAAGAGACTCACTTGGACCCGTATGGCTTTGAGGTACCTATCCAAGGAAGAAGTTTTCTTTTAAAGAACTGAATCTTTCACTAACAACAATATAGATGAAATAAGTGAACAACAGTAAACATTTTGAATGGAGGCATGCTGACTTGCAGCAAAAGCCAAAAGCAATGGACAGGCACTACACCACTGGAATCCCCTGCAGCAATTCTAAATTGCCCAGTATCACCTAAGCCAAACACTTTGTCGATCATTAATATTTCTCCTCACTCAGCTTGCTGAAAGTATCAGAGTAAGTTGGTTTACAATGTTGAACATACCCTCATATGAAAGCACTTTATAACTTTGCACAGATGGAAGACAATTTAATCTAAAATAGTTCATTATTCAGATCCCTTTATGGGAATTATCTGCCTTCTTCCCATAAAAAATAATTAAAAAAAAAAAGACAGTCTGAGTGACAGTCTGCATGTCAATCTTCACAGTGAGAGAAACCAAATAAATCACTCATCCAACTTTTTCCATATCAATTTGGCACAATGCACTTCTAAAATGACAACCCTGAAGACTATCTGCATTGTGGTCTACCAGAGATCTATGTGGCTTAAGTACCTTAAACTCATCCCTTCTTGTTCCCAAAGTGGGTGTGCATGCGGGTGCATCCTCTATCCTCTTCTGTAGTGTTGGCTTAAAACAAATACAGAGGACAATCTGCATGTCTCTAAGACCTCTTCCCCATGTATCCCTGCTCTTCCTCCCACAAGCCTCTGTGAGGGATAAGAAATATATAGTTGCAGTGCAGAGTAAATTTTCAGATGAATAAACTGGAATGCAAGTTAATTTTAGGAATATGTTTGAAGAAGGTGTGAACAAGCCTGTGTGGAGCAGAACATACCATCATAGAGTGATCCCAGCCCTAATTTTGGAGATTTGAAGAGAAGCTAGTTCTGCTGGATACAGTGACATTGCCAGAAGTCAGCAGACACCACTGCAATGCAGACAGTAAAGAGCCTGGCTACGTTTCAGCAGTATAGAAGAACTAGTTTCCACATTTCCCATGAAACACCTAAAAGAAATCCCAATGCCCAGGCACTTCCTGCAGGCTAGTCCATCCAATGTGCCTGCAGAAATCAGGAAACCTGCTGTATTGAGCTGTTCTTTACAAATAAACTCAGAGCTTAGTTAAAAACCCAACAAATCAATGTCTATGCTATATTTACAGAACAGCTCATTTTCTGGAACTATATACAGACATTTTTGAAATATTTTTTAAAAAGCAAACTTATGCATATTAATATAGTTCTAAGATAAACTCCATCCAGCTCCACTACATTTAAAAACAGCTGTTCATATTTCCATTTCAGGTCTGAACTACCTAGGAACTTTACACAATTACAGAAGCCATCATCTATGTTTTATTTATATGAATAATCCAACAAAATTAATAAGCAATATGGATCCTTAACATTGGAGATTCTTTCTGAATTTTTAAGAACACAGCACCATTTCATTGAGCTTCTGTGCTAGTAACAACTGCAGTATTTTCTTACATTAAGCAAATAGCCTTTAGTCACAGGCTAGTTATCTGTAGGGGCATTTACTTTAGTGAAGCAACAAATATTTCAGATGTATTTTACAGGAACTTTTAAGATACTGATTACATATCTGGTGGTACAGTTAAAACTTGCAACAAGATTAAAAAAAAATGGAAAGGAATATTTGCATCATACCTGACAACTCCACAATCTAAATAACATGGAAGAGGGAAAATAAAAAAGTAAAATGCAAATTTTACAAATTCTTGGTAAAACGGATAGAACTGTCCCTGACTACACATGAATTTTTCAAGTACATATTCAGCAACCAGAAATTAAAGTACTGTATAATTCAAAGCAATTAGACTATTGTCTTACCTGTAACAATAAGCAAACGCCTGCTAGAGTGTATTAATCTGACAAGCTCAATAAACTCCACATGAATAGCAAACTAGAGGTCACCACATTCCCCATACATTTCAGATACTTGCATTTTGTATGCATCTCCAGATGCAGAACAGTTAAATTTCACCGACATATAATGGGGAGACCTCATTATCCACTAAGTTTTGAAGATCCCCTTTTAAAGAATATAAAGGGTTTCTAAAATTATGCAGGCATTTATTGGCAGTAGAATTGGAAGTTAGCACTGGCAATTTGTTCAAAAAAAAAAAAAACGGTTTCTCAGTTTAGTATTATCATGGATTAGATGTTTTTCCTTGAACACTTAAAATATTACAGCAAGTCTTTTCAGTATCTGAAAGGAACAATCCTGAAGGAACAAGCATGATGGTCATACAGAACATATAAAAAAAACCTCAGGTAAGCAGGTATTTGAGAGAACTAGTGAAGTGAAATGCACATCCGTGGGCAAAAACAAGGAGTATTAGTTGCATACCTTTAAGGGTTAAAGGTTACCATCTCACAAAAGGACCTGATCATTATTGCTGACAGCTGAGCAGACTCATTTCACTTTGCTCAAAAGCAAGATGAACTTAACCTCAAGAGGAGGGTGAAAAGAGTCAGGTGTCTGTGTGGCCTAGCAGATGCAACTCATTTTTTCCAGCACTGCCACCTCCACAGTGATCCTAGGGCAGTTACAAGGTGCTGCAGTACCAACAGCACTATGGATGACAAATACTAGAAAAAAATTGAAGTAATCTGGTGTAATAAGCATATTAGCAGCCATTCCACTATAAATTAGAACACTAGGACAAGAGAGATGAGAAAAAACAGTACTATGTTATATTTCTATGAATGATGCAAGTAGTTTACATTTCAGGGACACATAAGAAATACATGGAGACAGTGAGAAACAAAAGTAAACTGACTTGAGTTTCATTTTTATCTCATAGCAGAGAAATGGGTATACTCAATACACTAGGTTTAAAGAAAAAAAAACCCACACTTTTTGCAAACACCTTCAAATCCTCAGTCACTGGATGCAGAGCACTGTCTAAAAATTGGACATTTCTGAGCAAAACAGAGAGCAATTACTCTATTAGCTTTTATTAAGACAGCTTGAAAAGTATTTTAGCAACTTTCAGACAGAAAACAGTTCCCAATTTCAAATGACTCTTAAGAATAACCCAATAAAAACCCCAAACAAAAAAACTAAAACAAAAAACCACCACACAAAATATCCTCAAGCCCAACCAAAATAAAATTAAAAAAAAAAAAAAACCTTAATGAAAATGCTCAGAATACACTAAGAAACAGACAAACAAACCCCTAATATATCTTACAAAAAAATGATCATGACTATTCACCACAGAGCAGGAATCTCCAGTTCTGCAGTGTGGCAGGACAAGAAATCAAAAGCATCCTGCAGGTAACACATTCAGCCTCCAAGTAAAGATAATAAGGTTGGGAAGCAACAGAAAGCAACTTTCCACTTAATTATGTCCTCCTAAGTCACCCACAGACAAGTAATGAAGCCTTCTTAAAGGCTTTCTGTCCAGTTTGCCTCGAGCAAAACAATGAACTGTAATTCTAGATTTTTTTAGTGAGAGTAGATAAAAGTAAAATAAGATTACTCCTGGGTCTTTGAAGACAGTTGTCCATGAACACAAAGATTAGCATTAGAAATTCACTACTCAGATCAGATGCATTCTCTTATCACTACTACTGCTGAAAACTAGCTTTACAAGTTTGTTTAAATAGCAGCTACATGGCAACAAATAGTATCTATTTTAAACAAGCTTAATCCAATTTTCACCAATACTGGAGGCCAGCAAAAGCCAAGAGAAGCATTCCCACAGTACCCCCACACTCACCACTTGTTTCCATTCCTGCCTCATCCTCTCCTGCACCAGGATAAGTTTTTCCACAGCTGCACCATTACCTTTATTCCAAATTCAAATGACAATGAAGGCATTAGCACACACACTTAAAAATCCTGTGAAGTTCAAAACCATCACACAGAAGGAAAATCCAGTCTTCAAATTTTGTACCCTACATGTTCGACCTTTGGGTAAGGCACAATTGTACATGTCTACACACCGGTATTTGCACTGAGCAGTACTCAGACTCCACTGAGTGACAGTGGAGACTGAATCTTTGGTATCACTAAAGCCAATGAGACAGAAAGCTCCAGATTAGTTAGTTACAATCTATTTACTTTGCATAGGAACAAAGAAACTGCCATACCAGATCAGACCATTTAAGCAGAACCCTACCACGTGCAACAACTAAGAGTGATAAAAATCAGACATGATAGAGGGTGACTCTTCCAAAAGTACTCTCAAGCCACAAAGCACAGAAGAGGTAGGGAGTGAATTTTCTTTCATATTAGTACCCAGTTCAAACTGAAAGCAGGAAATTTGGTGGCTTATTTAAGCAACCAGTTAAAAATAGCCAGCATTATGGACTTGATTAAAATACATAAAATTATATTTTGCTTTAGCTAAGAATGGACAAGGTCAATAATAAAGCAGTATTTTTTTACCTTGGCTACTTTTTTACAATATCAGAGAAAGTTATCATTTCAGTTAAAAGAGTCAAACCTCGGCCACACTGTGCTTTCACTGCATGTGCTCTCCTTCTGTTCCTACCCCACTGCCCAGACCAGTGCTCTCTTAAGCATTCATGGCCTCCTTTGAAAGTTAATGGTGGTACAAATTGATAAGCAGAGTTAAAACTGACAAGTTCACTTGTACCTGTAGTCAACACTTCAGTGTCACAGTGTCTTCGGTGTCTCTAGCAGGCATCAAACAGCAAGTGTAGAAAATACAGCATAAATATCTACAAAGGTTGTCTTGCAGCTGAACTATTTGACAAGTTGTCACACCTAGCATATGCATTTTTAAACTCAAACCTTTAACGTACAGGCAAGTTAAACACTACGTGGTTGCTATATTCTGAGGAGATAAGTTACAGCATTTCCTGCTTTTCATTATTATAAAAACATGCTATACCAGTATAATTAAACCTGTACTTGGAGATGTGCACCTACAGCAGTTTCAGACACATGACTTACAGGGTCTGAATGCTTTAAAAAAACGTTAAGGTCACAGAGGAGGTGCATTTCACATTCATGGATTTCCCTCATGTTACAAGAAATCATACTACAGGTATTAGTGAACTTGCTGTTTGTATCTTTTTTATATAAACCAAATCAATATACTCAGTATATTGTAGTATACCATTACGGTAATATACTGTTAGTATATGGCATAAGAGGTCTGCATTGCTTTATGTGGAAGCTGCATTTTCTAGTAAAACAACTCCCTCCTCTTAGTGATATAAAAAGATAGCTTACAACATTCACAGCTTTTAGTGAAAATATTTGCTCCACTGCTGCGATAAGCAAAATGCCTGAGAGATTAAAGTAAAAAGGTAATATTTAGATTCAGGACTCAACAGGAAAGACAATATCCCTTCTAAACTTAATTCTGAAGCTCAAGCAGTTCTTCCAGCATAAACAGAAAATCTATTTAAAAAGTAAGTAACTGTAATATCAAAGAGACTGATAGGGGGACTTCGGAGCAAGCACAGTATTTTTCAATTAACAGTTGAACCTTACAGGAAAGTACAAACACTGTATTTAAAAACAGAATAGAAGACTTCCACATGAATACATTATTTTGATTACATCCTTCATTTTGCCTCTGAAATGTCTGGGCAACAGCTGCACACACAAATTTAATACATAACACACTATTACTGATACACAAATTAACCTCCCTCATTTGGCTAGTACAAGTCAATATTTAAATTCTTGTTTCAGCCTGACAAAGTGATACTTTATCTAACATCTGTTTACTGGTAAGACAACATACTGAGATACTCTATATAAGCATTTACAGGATATTTTGAAGAATAATCACTATTAACATTGACATATATTTTCAACGGTATTTATTATAAATTCAAAGTTCATTATTTCACTAAAATAGTAAAGATAAAAAGCACTTGCCATTTAGTATTTTCTATGATTTGTTAACATTTCTAGTCAAATGTCAAAGAGCATTTAGGAGAACGGTTTCAAGTTGTACATACAGTCAAAACACTGACTTGTCCAAATGCCAGTAAATGTACGCAAAACTGCCCATATGAAGGGAAAAAAAAAAATCCACAGATGCTCTGGTATTGCTCCTGTTATTGCATCAGCAAAGATTAATTCAGTGGTTCAGTACTGATGCCAATATATATTGATCTTCCTGAACCTTTAATACCAAGTCTAACTCCCACCTACTATCACCACAAGACTCTTGAGTTGTTTTAAACATGTTCCAACAGGGACTCTGTTTTCCTTGAAAGCCATGAAACTGGTTACAATCATATTATGAGATACAGTATATTATAATTTCATTACTTGATAGAGACAAAGATAGTGCTAAGAGTCCTAAAAAGACAAGTTATTCAGTAAAATTCACAGAATCACAGAATGTTAGGGTTGGAAGGGACCTCGAAAGATCATCTAGTCCAACCCCCAATATATTCATACAATATTCCCCCACAAAACACTATGTCCCACTAATTCTCCTGGAAGTAGAGAATTATGGTCATCTGCTATGACTATACCATATCAAGTGCTTTTACACTGTCCTAGAAATAAAAGAAAATCCATCTGAATTGCTAATAATTCATATAAACAGTACATTAGTCTAGAAAACAGTTCTCATTACAGTAGTAATTAAACCTTTAGAAAAATATCCTTGAGGCTTAACTGACAGAAGACACAACTGAAAAGGATGCTGTATCCAAACTGGAACTAGATTTCTCATGAGGTTTAAATAATTCACCTAACAAGCTGTAAGGCAGAATTAAAAAAGGTCCTTGGATGTTAATACTAAGTTCTTAAACTACAGCCTACATCATACAAAACCTTACAAGAAATCAGTATGAAATTGTCAGCTCCAAATCAAAATGACACTGACACTACTACAGTGACCTCCCACACAGTTAAACCTAGCAAGTGCAAGTTGAAATGTGCTCTGAAGTACTGAAACTGTTTCACCACGACCATGAGTTCACTTTCCTTCTGATTACTTCTACCAACCAGGAAGAATATGGGCAGTCCTACAAAATCTCAAGAAAATGAACTTACTAAATAATACATACAGAGAACAAATAGGGGCTACAAACACTAAGTGAAACGACTGAAATCTAACACCTAGACCACACAAAATTACTTTTTCTTGGGAAAAAAAAAAAAAAAGAGAAAGAACATTTATATTTGAAAGCCTTCTTCCCCCCTAATTAAGAATTAAAGAAATCAGGTTTGCATGGGGGGAATTTGTAATGGGAATTAGGCTTCAGAGAAGTTATTTTTAAAAAAAAAAAATTTACTTAATTTTGTGCAGCAAGTTCCTGGGCCAGGTGCTCAGGGAGCGGCCAGGTGCGTGGGGAGCGGCTGTAGCAGGAGCGCAGCCGCCGCCCGAAACGCGTCTCAGCCCTCGCCCTGCCCCCAGCACTGCAGAGCTGCCGGCTCTGCTCGCCCCGGAATGGACACGTTAGACCCCGGCCCCGCCACCACCCCGAACTCTCACTTCAAAGCCTTTCAGGGCTCCAGCAGAAGTTAAACAGAAAAGCACCCCCCGCAAACATGCAAGCCACCCCCCGCTGCTCGTCTCCTCCGGAGCCGGCTACCGGGCCCCACGCAGACCCGCGCCTCTGACAGCTGCGGCCGGCCAGCAGAGCAGTCCGGCCCGGCGGCCACCCCTCCTTCACTCACACACCAGGTGCCCTCCGCGCCCCAGGGAA
>JAAGNO010004775.1:0-28793 GCA_033439905.1 Ceryle rudis | reverse complement strand
TCCGCCAGGCGGCGCTGTGGCGCCCGCTTGCCGGCGGCCGCGTGCCGGGCGGGCTCCGTGAGGCGGGACGGGCGGCGGCGCCGCGCCCTCCGGGCACTCGGGACTGGGCTCCGGGCGAGAGGGGCGAAGCCCGAGCCGGGCAGCATCGCGGGGCGATGTTCACCCTGTGGAAAGCCGTTCTCTCGGAGAGCCTCCTGGGTAGGTAGCGGCGGTGCCGCCCAAGGGGGCTGAGGGTCTGCGAGGGGCTGCGGTGTCCGCGGCGGGCCGGTCTGGGGGCGGTTAACGGCACCGGTCGGCCTCCTTCAGCCCCGCTGGGGATCCCTGCGGCAGGGCCGGGAACGGCCGGCGGCCGTAGCGAAGCAGCCCCGGTAGGGTGTTCATGGGGCTTCCCGTCCGTGGGGAGGTGTTGCCGGTGAAAAGCTCCTCTTGCTGGCACCGGGTAAATAATGGTCACCGCTGAGCGTTCTTCTTTGGGTTCTTTTTTGTCGCCCAGTGCTGGAACGTCTTTTGTCTCTGGCGTCAGCCTGGGATTTCTGCGTGCTCTCAGCTAAGTGTTCGTGCAGGTGTTTGTGGAGCCGGTGTGAGCCGTGCCGGGCAGCCCCCAGCAAGGCACGGCGGGGAGGGTGCTCACCAGGCCTCAGGAACTACTCTCTGAGTGGGGAAAGGGCTGTTTTCTTCTCAGCGTTCTATTGCCTGGGAAACGGCTTATTTAACTTGAAAGAGCAAACATTTCTTTATGGGAAGGCACTATTGTTAATTGAACTACTTTGAAATACAGTTGATAGGCTGCATTTGGAAGTATAAAATTGCATGGTTTGAAGTAATCTCCAATGGTGCTGTTGAAAATATATGATGATATGTGATTGTGATGTCTTCATTTTGGTTTTTTTGTTTGTTTGTTTTTTTTTTAGGCTACATTTCTTGGTCTCTTTACCATGCACTGCCACCAATGATCTATTACTTCCCCCTTCAGACACTGGCACTCACGGGTCTGGAAGTTTTTGCTGTTGCCTTCTTTTCCCCAATACTCTTGATAATTGGCCCTTTTTGGAGGCTGGCTAACAATAAGTACATCCTAGCCCTTCTAAGACTGACTATGGTTGGTAAGTATGTACTGCAGTGAGTTATAGATTCATCCCATCTGGGTATCAAGGAGTAAGAGCAAACATTCCAAATTGTCTCAAAATTCAGATGATTCTGAAAAGAGGCAGGAATAAGAAGTTCTTGCACTCCCAAACTCATGCTTTTGGATTTTTTTTCTAAAGCTTTTAGATATGGTCAGGTGAATAGTGTTTGTATCTGTTGTGTTGGTTTTTAGACCAGTACTGTGTAATTAAGGACAAATGTCATTTCACTTTTATTTCTAAAAGCTTTTAAATTATAATCATAGAATATGTACAAGTCATGCCCAAGAGGAAAAATGTGTCCATTATTGGACAGAGATCAGCAGAGAAGGTGGTTTTCATGTAGCGGTTGTGTGTCTGTGGCAATGGGTACGGATGAGGTGTTACAGAACAGCTTGGGGCTATTATAAAAGTAATCTGCGAGTGAAATGATCTTTTTGGTAGACTTAGTTTCTGAGGCAGTTTTTTCTTTGAAGATTTTCTTATTTATTCAAGCTCTCTATATGCCTGTAGCATATTGGTGGGATTATTAGGCTCATCCTAAATGTCATATTGTCAGTTGCACAGGAAGAAAGTTTGATCTTAAATTCAGGATAAAGCTGCCTTACTACCCATCCCACATGCCTCTTCCTAAACCAAGACTTGCTGGGATTTCCTCTTTGCTCTTCAGTTAACTGGTGCAAGTTTTAGCTCTTGTTGATTTTCTGAAAGTTTGGTGGATTAGGATTTGGCAGCTACAGCCACATTCAGAAGCAAGTTATTGCTAATGAGTTTACAATACTTGGATTTGCTCAGAGAAGACAAGGGTCCCCCTTCTGTGTAGAGGGAAAGTCCTGCTGCTAGGTGCTTGCTGTATTTCAGAAGCAGCAGTTTCTGGCTTCTCATTTATCAATAGAGGATGATAATCAGGGAATCACTTTCTCTACAGAACAGGATCCTCTTACTTACTTTACCTCCATGATTTAAAAAAAAAAACAACTTTATCTTTAGAAAGATTCTAGAAATGGATGCAGTTTGTTGCCATCATCAGTTTAGATGAAGAACAGTTTTATCATGTTCTTTTTGTACTCTTGCCATCATATCCATCATAATACTTTTTTTCTTGCTTTTTTTAATAAGCTTTTCAGTGAGCAGAATCTTCCACTTCAGCTTTCTGCAGTGGTGCTCAGTGCATTGCTTTCTACAAGACCTGCTAATTTAGAAACTAGTAACAAGAGTAAACATTTCAAATTGCACCCTTCCTTCCTTCAAATACCACAGTAACACAAACTTTACCATGTTTATTTCAGATTAGTCATTCAGATCACCTTGCTGTGTTTACTAGTTCACTTTATCAACATAGATGGAAATCACCTAAATGCGTGTATTTTTTGTTCTGCTGAGTAAAGAGCAGTGACAGGCCTATAATGGTATGTAAAGGCTATTGGTTTATGTCTGTTTGCTTCACCTGCGTTGCAATCTCATGAAGATATTAACCATAAACAGAAAGCTAGCACCTTCAGTAGTGATCTAGGGGAAGGATGTGCTAGTGGAGGTGGGCATAGAAGGACTTGGAGCATGGGAGGCTGAAGCTGTAGTCACCCAGAGCCTGGGCTAGCCTGAGCATTGCTGTATGCAGATACAATCTTGCTTTTGTTCCTGCCTGAACAGAACTGTTCTCTCGGTGACCATATCCCCCTGCTGTTTCCATTTCCCAATCACACTTCATATCGTCCGCTTTTTGGTATGTCTGCGCTGTATTCTCTCCCAGTTCTCCTGTGCTTTGTATTCTCCTGACGTGTTGCCCTACAGTGAGCACTGGCATTTGGTGAAGATGTAAGAGCCTGTTCCTCACCCTCTTTGTCTTTATCGAGGAGTTTAGCAGCCGGTGGTAACTCTCACTCTTTACTTGTCTCCTTACTGCGGGTTCTCAGTTATGCAGATGCTCTTGCATAAGCAGTACAGGGCTTTAAGACTCTCAATATATATATTATGACTTGGTTCTCATCACTTCTTTCTGTATTTTAAATTATTTCTGTCCTATTATACTGTGCTGCTGTTTCTCCTGTTCCTCAGTTCTTCCTGCTTTCTTTCCTTCTTCATACCTGAACACTTCTTCCTTCTTTCTCTTTCTGATCTTTTTCCCTTCTCAGAAAGTCCTCGGCCTTCCTCTGGGGCTTGTTGAAAAAAATCAGATGCAGCAGTCTACCCCATGTGTGCTCCACCCCATTCCACTGGAAATATTCAGGCTTAAATTTCACAATCAAAAAAATATGGAAATTCTTCATGCTTAGCTAAACCCAGAATATTTAGGGGGTTGGAGTTCTCTGGTTTTGATGGAAAAGGCTGTTCCCTTATTCACCATCATCTTTCTTTTTGCCTTTTCAGGAAGCTTTGTTTTCTTAAAAACTTTTGTTTTAATTTCTATATCCTTTCATAATACTTGATTTTGTGTTCTGTTTAACAAAGAAAAAACCCAACTAACAACAACAAAGTACCCCTGTGGTACTGTTTATTACCTTTTGTTGTCTTCAGACAACACATGGTAAATTTGGGTATTTTTAATAGATACATTTACATTTTGTGTGTACTTGCTCATCAACAAAAGGTGTGTCTACTGTAAGCAGGCAAACCCATGCTCGCTTTAATCTAGCTAGCACAAGTGATGAAAGATTTGAGGAGGCAGAGCTGCAGATTTCAGCACAGTTTAGCAACAGAAATCTGTGTGCGTTGTACATCCAACATCTGCTGAAGTCCATGCAAGTACATCTTCATTACATGTTGCATTCATTTCACCATCTTTGCTCTAAAGTTTGCATCTTTGCTCTGAGCAGAATAGGCAAATAGACACTTTGAGGATTCCTAGCATTCATTGCCAGAATCAGCAGCTCCATTTCTGGCCTTCATTGCTTAACGTCACTTCAAGTTTGATTCATACTCACTTGGCAAACGGCTGGTAGCAAAACAATGTTACTTCTCCGGCTGTTTATTGCAAGTCATGCGCAAGAACTTGCCACAATGATTGAGGTTACAAGAATGTGTGTTACCCATAGGCACTTGGACTGGAAACCTGCTAGGAGAGTTTAAAACTGCTGATAAATGTGAAGTCCCTGTGCCCTGGGAAACGGCGGAGGTGCATGGGCACAGTCTTTTTCAGTGACTGCAGGAGTGACAGTTTCCAGTATCAAGATGACGCAGGCTGGTAATGGCCACCCTGAGTGCAGATACTGGGCCAAAGAAATCCCTTTTTACATCTGCTAAGCCAATTGCCTGCTAATCCTTGTGCAATGTATGGTGACTGCTCCTTTCTGAAAAAAAGATTTGGCTTTTGCCATAGTATGCTTATTTTATGGCTTTTGAGTTACGTAAGTGCACTATTTAGGAGTAACTGTATACTTAGATAATTTATCCATATATCCTATTTATGGAATCAGTGACCATAAGTACTGCAGACTTGGATAATTGCTTCATGTTATTTTTCTTGTCCTGAATACGATAAATGATATAATGTCTCATACACCCAGTTTCTATCCATACCTACATTTTTTTGTTTGTTTAAAAATGTGTAGTGTCACTTGTTTTCAGATGAATGGAGTAGCCATCCAAATTACAGACAAGATTGAACTAATGCACAGGAAATCCTTATTACCTGATTTCTATCGCTCATTAAATCAACCTCTGTATATGTGTTTGTCTGTAGGAAGCTTAGCATCGTACCAGGCACCAAATGCTTCAATTAGACTGTTCATCTTGGCTGCAGGTGTTTCCTCCTCATTGCTGGTTCAAACAGTAACATGGTGGTCAGGAAACAGTTTACAAAGGTATTTTCTTTTACTGGTATGAGAGTCTTCTCTTGATGAGATTTTAACTGACATTTCTTTATTTTTTTTTCTTTTTTTTTTTTTTCTTTCTCAAATGCATTACTGTTTCAAAAACTGATTCTTATAGGTTCATCAGGATATGGGGCTTCATGCTGGGCAAGATAATGCTCCTTGTTCTTCGCATCTGGTATACATCACTAAACCCAGTCTGGAGCTCACAAGCAGCCAATACTGTCACACTGACAATTGGTTTTATAGCAGCAGTGGAGCAAATTTATTCAGGTAAACATATTACAGCAAATATGGCATCTATGAAAGTGTCCTAGCACCAGGTATGTGTCGCTAGGTTTTGATTCTTTGTTTGTTTTTTATGTTTTGGTTTGGTTTAATTTTTTAATTTTTTTTCCTGGTGCAGTCTGATTTTAGACCTGATGCACGAGCATTTCAGCCTTCAGAAACCATGGGGTACTATCATTTGTCCATAACAGCAGAATTGGTATCAAAATTCATAGAAGCTGTAGTAAGTTGGTGTTGGAATTGCCAACTAATTTGCAGTATCAATAATGTGACAGTAATGCAACCAGAGGTATACCTAGACCAATACAACCAGAATGGGTTATACCTGTTCCAACATGAAATATCTGTGGTATTTCTGTTATTTTCTTAATTCAGCCTGCTCTTTGAGGTTTCTCTGCCGGTGCATATCCTTTGACAGAGAAGGGGAGATAGGACAAAGCTGGGGAACAGGTGTTGTGGCAAAATAAAAAGAAAGAATTGGAAGAATGGAAAAGTTGTCCTGGTCAAAATTTGGCTGAGCAAATTTCTTGGAGCATCTGGACAGAGTATGCAGCGGGGGGGGCTGGCATAGGCTTAGCATGCTTGAAAAATGTGAAGGCAGTGTGGCCAAGGAAGGCAGTGAGGTTGGCTTGGTTAGTTCAGGCGGCTCATGTTAAATCCTCAGAAGTTCCTTCCTTCTCAGTATAACCTACATGAATTAATTGAAAGATAAGACCGTATCTATGTGTGAGTATAAACTGGCATAATGTGTGTTGTTAGTAGACTTGGGTTACATGACATAAATTAAACCTGAACTTTCATCATAATTGGAAAGGGAATCTACTGCAGGAGATCAGAAAGGAACCTGGCCTCCTCCGAGGTGACAATGCAATATGTGTATGCAATTAAAGGCGCTGCTTTCTCCTTAGATGACAGAGGATCTAAAGTGCATGGAAAAAGGAGATGGGAAGGAAGGCAGTTTATTTCTGCTTCTTGGGAAGTGTCGGGTTTTGTTCTTATCGGAGTTTAGAATTTCAGAGAACAGAATCCTCTGAACAAATTCTAATAACTTTTCTGCTGATCTTCAAAGCCAATTTAATTATTTAAATTGCAGTAGGATGAAGAATAATCATATGGGCAGGTTGCCATTTTTGTACACTTAAGGCGAATAGCTTTTCCTGACAGACCTGGGAACGTTATTAGAGATTTTTTTTTTTTGTCTTATTTCCACAACTGATCAGATGAGTTAGCTTTTGTGTCTGAGACAGCAACTTATTCTGGTAACTTTGTGATCTTGGCTATTTCTTTTTCTCAGTAACCTGTTCTGATTTGACAGTTTGCGCAGCTATAATTTCTACTCTTATTCTAGGTGGAGACAAGAGGAAACAAGAAGCAAACAAAACTGGTAATGCAGTTAAAGGCACTGTTTCCCACCCTCACTGGCTTTTGTCAGGGATTGCTTTTGGCAGCCTCATGTTCCTCACCCTGTGGATATTTGGAGAGGTTTCATTAATTTCTAGATGGGCAGTAAGTGGACATCCACATACAGGTCCAGATCCTAATCCCCACGGGTAAGTGTTTTTTATTATTATTATTGTTACATAAACAAAGCTGTGATCAAAAGCCAGTGTTGTAGTGGGTGACAATTCAAAGCTCAGACGATGGTGTAAGAACTTACATAGGATAAAGAGGATTCACACAGAGGACTTAGGGATTCATTCTTGCTTTCAGATACCTCTGAGCGTTATGTCTATACCAATAAATCTTACATTTCGCTAATACAGAATTATTTTTATTTCAGCAATAAAAAAACCATTGCAAACCAGTTTTTAAAATAGGACCGAGGTTCAAGGACTTATGAACGAAGTGCATCTATAAGATGCAGTAAATGAATCTAGCAGTTGACTTCGGAGAGGAGATGTTAGGAAATAGTGTCCATGAGATGCGTGCAGACAAAAAAAAAGTAAACTGTGTGCAATATTAAAAGATACACTTCTGTAGTTTTCATCAGTAAGAATTCAGTCAATGCTCTGTGTTGCTCACCTGGGCTCCAAAATCTAGAAAGAGACCAGAGTAGTTATTCTGAGTTAACTATGTGTAGTAACAGGTGAGGTAGTTAATTTGGAATTAGTAGACAAAAGAGCTACCCAAGACTCATAGCAATGTTGGATACCGTAGGATCCCATATTTGATGTGAAGAAAATACTTCTGTTTGGGGTGGATTCTTGCCCATCATTTTCTCCGAGTTCTTTTTGCTTTCTGTACTCACTGTTTCAGTGGAGTGCTTCTGCTGCTGAACATAGCTTACTTACACATGATGACAAGCTGCCAGTATTTTCAGCTGGATGTTTTCTACACCCAGTAAAGGGGAGAAAATGTAGCAAGGTGTGAGACAAACATATATCATGCTTACATGGAGCTCTGTTTAAAATAAAAGGATTACAAAAGATTACCAAGCATCCTTGTCTGTATGTCTAGACATTCTTTTTCAACACCATGTATTTATAAAATTGAGTGTATGATTTCTTTTTTCCTTGTTGTTATATTAGGGGTACAGTTCTGTTGGGCCTGGCTCATGGGCTGATGCTTTCATTTTGGAGCTGGTCTTCTGCCACCAGTTTTGTCTGGTTTCTTGTAGGTAGGTGCAAATCCTGAGCAGAGTTTTTGTTTCCATTACCTTATTCCCTTTACTCAAGCCCTCTGACCCTACACCACAACTTAGAAAAATAAATTACTAATCAAAGCGTCTTTTTCTCTGTCACTCACTGTAGTATACACATCTTCAGTTGACTAAGGGTTACAAGACAAAACTCCAGGCCGTTGTAGGGCAGAGTTATTCTCTTCAGAAGCCCCTGTTGAGGTTCTGTTCCCATGAGTAGCACCCCAGTTCTCACTGTCTGTATTGTGTAAAGCTAAATCTAGTGTTATGGGGCTGAGATGACACAGGCCTCTTGATTCCACAGAAGGTGCAATAACTTGTAATGTAATGAGCAGTTCACTTGGAGGAAAGCTTGCCTTCTGTCTCCTTAGCTACCAAGATATCCAGGCAGTAAAGTAGTATGAACTTCAAGGCAGTTCTGCTGGAGCAATGTATTTGTGAATCAGTCCTTGAGTGGTGGGAAGAGGGGTTCAGGTGCTGGATCTGGACATCCATTTTTAGGAGGATGGTATAGTTATGCTGTGGAGCAACCTATGCATGGCACAAGTAAGAGGAGATGGAAATAATTCTGCTCTTGAACTGTGGAAGGCTGTGTTTTCCATACCTTATGAGCATTGATGGATGGATGCAGCTTGGTTTAATTTGTAGGCCCATCTGAGTAAATTTAGTGGTATAAATGCTGTTCAAAAAAACCCAAAACAAAACAACCCCAAACAACCAAAACCCAACAAAATACCAAAACATGAATCTGCTGCTTTTTTGGCCTCTCTAAGTGTTTGTAGATGTTTATATCAAGAATACAAAGCAGTACTTCCGACAAACGTTTAATAATAAATTGTCACATACCAAAATACAGAGATGAAAGGAAATGATGAGTTATGTTGTGTTTTTTTTTCTAATTCACCTTGTTTGAAGCACTCAAGAGCCAACATTTTTAAGCCATTTTCCACAACCTTGAAGACAAGAGATTTAATGCAAACTGAGTTTCTCCTAGTCAGGAACCAAAATAAAATGCCAAATAACAGCAAAGTCACAATAAAGGCACAAGAGTTGGCAATGCTTAAATTATCAGTTGCCTGGATAATTTACCTTCTGGTGCAGGTGTTAGTTTTAAGAAATGTGTGTGCAGATTGTAATGAGAGTATAAACATCTGATTTTTGATGTGTACGCACACTGTGAATTTAAAACAAATAGAGAAGGGTTCTTTAGCTGATTCAACTATTGTATTCTAAAATGCTCAGAACAGCTTGATGAATAAGAGTAAAATATTAAAAATGTTTCCATACATTTGCTATCATGATGCAAGAGTTAGTAAACATTTTCTTGCCTACAATAAGGTTTTTAGAAGTTGTCCTGTTATAGCGAGTTTCTGTGGCTGTTAATGATCTGTTCGGGGTCAAATCCCATTACAGTCAAAGACAGTGTGGTAGATCGAGGGTCTTGCAGTTAGTAGAAGATTAATAGTTGTTTTCTTGACCATCATATGGTTATCTAGAGGAAGAGAAGAATAGGGAAAGATATGTTTTCACACTAACCTATTTGATTCTTCCTATGTTGTATTAAAGGAGGTTCATAACAGGCAGACCTGCTAATCTCTTAAAAACTGCATCATCCCTCTGTTCTGCTTGGAGAACTCTGTGTAAGAAAAACTGATCAGTTTTGGATCTCGATGATGTTTCTCTGTTGTCTCTTTGCTCCCTGTTTTTAATCTGAATAGGCAATCTTTAAGAGAATGAGATACTGGGAAGAGAGGCTGTGTTTTTTGGCTGTTGGGAATAACTGTCCTTCTAGTGATGCAGTTCTTTTGGCTGCAAAGCATGTCTATATTTCCCAGACTCTCCTTCTTTTTTTTTCCTAGACAGAATGTGAAAAAGAAGGTGGCAGATACTGTACCTGACTGTGACTTACTCTGTTCTTCTCTATTCCTTCACAGGTTTAGCTTCTTCAGCTGGTCTCCTTTATTTACATACCTGGAGTGCTGCTGTTGCAGGCAACATTCTTGCTGTCTTCACTATGTGCGTGTGGCCTCAACTGGCTGGACGCTTTGTTAGCTGTCTGCATCCTGGGAAAGCCATGAGTACAGCCATGTTTGCCTATGTTCTTGAGTTATTCTTCTGCGTATGGTGTACAGCTTATAAATTTGTACCTGGAGGAATTTATGCTAGAGAAAGCTCCCATCTTCTTTTAGGTACATTTATGACTATAAACCAACACAAATATGCTTGCTTTAGCCTCAACCAGATGTTTAAAATGTATCTAGTATATCAATAGTCTTTCCAAATGCTCAGCTGCTGTTTGATTTTCTATAGTAAGAATTTCTATGTAAAAATTAGTGAGACATGCACAAAATAATCTACTTGTTTCTTTACTGTTAAATATAGTTTAAAATGTGGACAGAAAATGGAATTCAGTTGAGGGCAAATGACAAAATGAAAAAAAGTCTGGTAACTCAGTACACAATTGAGGAAGAGATCTGTTAGTCACCATCAATATATGTCTGCAATCTGGGGTGTGAATGAACCTGTATGCTAGCTACTGTATGGTAGCAGTATTGGTACCTCAGGTAACAATGTGGTTGCTGGAAACTCAGAGATTTATGAAGGCTCTGTTACTGGGACTGTAACATAATTCAGTGCATTATTTAGCCCTGCTCTGAGGAGCAAAGCACAGTATTCTGCTGATCTAGCTAGCCTGCATATGAGACCTGAGCTTCATTTCCACATGGCTCCACCTTATGCTTTGTGGACACAGCAGCACGTGTGGAGGAATGTCAATAAGCCTGCAGTGTCAGAAACATGCAAACGGGAGAGGAAGAAAATGAATTGTCAGGTATTTGCCAATAAGGAAGAACTGAGGTGAGCAAACAGAATGTTTTAGCAAAATGATCCCTTGATGAAGGTGGGGAGGTGGAAATAAATCCAACCCTTTCTGGTTTTGTCTCCAGAATTATTATCTTAATAGGTACTGATAAGTTTAAGTAGTGTATTTCAGGGTTTATATTTAATGGCAAATGTTGTGGACTAAGTGTGTGGCACATTTTAAAATGTGATGGATTATCCTATACTTTGGTTGAAAAAGACTACTGAATGCTGTGCTTGACTTGTTGCTCCACTGGTTTTAGATTTTTGTAAATGTCTTTGCAGCCACTTTCTATCACTCCAGTTTCTTACTCTTCGTATGTGTTTCATATACTACAGCAATCACATGCAGGGTTTCAGTTTGTTGTGTTTTGAAGAGAGTTCCATTTTGTTTATTGCAGTTTTCTTGTCCTGAAAGCACTTTGAGGGGTCTGTAGAAAGTTATCGAAGTGAAATAATTTATTTTTTTTTTTAGGTTATACAAAAAAGCATATGGTAGAGGAGTGTCAAATGCTTTCCTGAGCAATGCTTTGACAAAAGCTGTTCTAAATCCCTCTCTGTGACTCTCTGTCACTTCCTTTGAAATAGACATTGGTGATTAATTCACCTGACATGATCACTGGGTAGTAACACAGAGGCCACCCTAACTTTCTCTTTGGTAGAATGAAAACTGAACTGAACCTGTCTCAGCTGATGGCACTACATGGGTTTATATTCCATCTGAGAATCTGGTTTATGTCTTTTTGATGCCATCCCATTGCTTATTTTGTGACTTATACCATGAGGTTGTGTAATTGTAGCTGTGCTTCTACCCTTACAACTTGGCTTTCTGGCAAACCGCTTGTTTTCTTCTGGTTTCTTTCAGGTGCAAGTGCTATTTCTCGCTTTCTCCTCCTGTCCAATATGCTGCCTTTCTCTTGCCGCAGTTTGGGTAGGGAACCGCACCAGGAAAAGTGAAAATGGATGTAAGATCATTATATTCAAAACTTCTGTGCTGCCTTACTGCGATGTAACATAATTCTGGGGGATCAGATCCCTGGTCTTCCATCAACTTTAATGGCTTTGAATTGGTCTCCTTTTGAGAAAGGTTGTGTGTGCGGCCCCTTCTTCCTTGCACTAGACCCAGCTTCCTGGTTTGCAAACTTTCACTACAACTTACGTAACTAGTTAGGGCAATGAGAAAATACTGAGTAATTGTTATTTCATGTTCAGCTATAAGCCTGAACTAAAGTCTTCTATAAGTAATTAACTCTACCTCAAAGATATTGACATATACCTTCTCCAGCAGAGTTCTTATTCTTCATTATGCTCCCACATTTTCTTTGCAGTTAATTGGATCCTTTAGCTCATAAGGGATGGGAAAAGAGCTTGTACTATTTGTCTGAACTACCTATTGAAAAGGAAAGGTACCATTAACAGTGCATTGCAACAACTGGTGTGCTGAAGTCACTTACTAGCTTTAAAAATGTATCCGTAGGTATGCTTAGCTGTCAATTCTCAAAGAGCACAGCTGCTTCTCTTGGCTCTGGAGCCCAGGAATACATGATGTTGCCCTGTGAAACTGGCCTCCCAACCTGCTGTACTCTGCTTATGCTGTTTTAGAACAAGCTGTTGAACAATTGCTTTTGTAGCTCCTATATAACAATGTGTTACTTGTATATCTTGGTGATGGAGCACTTCATTTGCAGAGATAATAGACATCTACAATCAACAATATAGTTTTTCACCCATCTGTTATATTAAGGTTCTGTAATATGTATGTGTAACTTAATTGCTCTTGTCCAGGTTAATTCAAGTAAACTTCAAAAACACTGGGCTAAACTGAGAGTTGTAACCATCAAGAGGAGCCTGGAAGCATTTTAACATAATTTATCTACCACGTGCCAGCCTTTTTGATGTAATACCCTGAAACTGTGCTGCAAATCAGCCTTTGCTTGAGAGTGCTGGCTCAGTGTACTTGAGGTTCCGTGGAAGCTGGTGGTAGGATACACAAAGGTGGGGAGGTCTGCTGAAAGGTTTACTACTTTGCCCCAGATCAAAGGATTAAAATATTTTTGGTTTTACTGTTCTCCCAGCTGGGGCATGAACAGAAGAAGAGAAAACAATGGCTTTAAACAAGTACTTCACTAACAAGAAACCTGATACAGTTTACAGTAGTGAGACACTGTAGTACTGGCAGAGTTAAAGTACCTCTGCATTTTCACAGTGAATAATGAGATAGGTTCTGAGGACTGTTTGTCAGCACCCAGTGCTGCCTGGTGCTGGGGATCACAAAGTTATCTGGTTATATCATGATCTTTAGGGTGCTGGGTTGCAAGGGAAGAGAAAGAGCAGTGGTAAGTTGTATTAGCGTCAGTAGCCTGCCTTGTGCTCAGCCTCAAAGTTTCAGGGGTGGACTGTATTTTGAGGCACACCATAGTCCAGAGTAGAGTGCATAAATATGAAGGGATCTTTGGCTAGATGCTTTTACTGTTAGGTCTGCTCTTCAGTTATCAGTGCAAAGCAAGCTTAATGATGCTGCTTTAGGAGTATTAAATCTTAGCAGCAGTTTATTTGAAAAACACACCCCAAACAACATCATTTTGAACTTTGTGATTTTTTTATGTGAAACAGATGTCCAGTAACATTTTAAGTAATCTTTTAGCTTTAAATTCCTATTGCAGTACTATTATTTTGAAATATTTAAAAAAAATATATGTTTAGCATTGGTGGTATGTTTGATGTCACTAGCTCCTTTTGTTGCAAGCAATGCTTATGTCAACAAGTACAACAATGTGAATAGTCTTTTAAGTGCTGCAGGCATAGTCGAGGTGAATACTGTGACTGATAAGTAGGTTCTGCTCTATCAAGCAATCTCATATTGCCTGCATTACCACATTGAGTATGACATTTATCTGTGTTTGTGTTCAGAATTGTCTTTGGTGGTGGTGCCATAAGGTTGAATTTATAAATGGTGTGTTTATGAGCAATGTTTAATATGTTAAAGCTCTATGAAAAAACTAATGAATTATATTTTTACAGGGTTTATAATGTTCTGTATTGGGGTAGCCTTTCTAACAGGACCCAAGAAAGACCTTAGCTCTATCTTTGAAGTGAGAAGCAACCAAAAGCCACTATTCAAAAAGATTAAAAACTATATTAAACTACGTAAGTATAATTTTACTTCCTTTCTTCCATGACTCTAGGAATAATATCTGAGGAAAAGAAGTAATGCAGTGGTGTGTTTTGTTCAGATGTTTTAGAAATGCTTTTTTTTTTTTGATGCTACTTTTAGAGACAGACTTGTAGTTGGTATTGCTTTAGTTCTAGATTTAATGACAAATGCTACTGGAGATGATTCACTATGGTTACAGTAGAGAGAGGCCATGGACTGTGTTAAGTGGAGAACAAGAGAAATTACCTGAGTAAAAAAAGAAAATGTGAAAATGGATTTGGCATCATTTGTGATTTTGTTGTGGCAGTTGAGGGGGACGCTTCTCTTGGGATTTGTTACATGCGTATGTGAAAGACAGGAATGTTTTCTCAGCCTGTTCTGTATGTTGATTTTGAAGCAGTTCAGTGTGACAGCCTTTACAGGGCTGGCAGTGGGATGGGACTTGGCTGGCCCAGAAACTATTGTATAACGTGACACCCCTTGTGCATGAGGACAGTCCTGCAAAGCTTGTTGTGATTGCTGTCACAACACAATCCTTACGCCTTGCTGCATGTCCAGAACAGGCCTACCCTCAGGAAACCTTTGTCATCTCCTGCCCCTGAACTATGCCCAGGGGTCCCAGCTTCCCAGATTACGTGTATGAGGTCTGCTTTTTCCTTAGGTTTTGAAAAGAAACTGAAGTGTTTGAGGCTTTACCGCTTTTTTGGCCTTTATACCTCTGGAATCCATCTGAATTATGTTTTCAAGTATTTCTCTACAATCATTTGTGCTTCAGATTTGTTTTCTTTGATAACTCTGTTTTTTCTAAGGAAAAACTCTGTCAATATTGTGAAAATTTGGCAAAGGAAAAAATTGCTAGGCTTAGGGTGTGCTAACCCTACAGAGATCAGGATGCTGAAGGGTCAAATTCCTGTGTCTCTTTCTCCTCTGTGACTTTGGATCAAATCACTTTTCATTTGCATACCTCATTTGGAAAGCAGAGCCAATAGTGCTTCACCTCTTTTCAGGGTTGTTTCTGAAATGTTTATGAAGGTGGTCAGGGGCCAGAAGAATGTGGCCCCTGAGAGTGTGTGTGTGTGTTAGAGGCAACATGAGCACCAATGCAAGTGGTTTGAATATTACTACTCAAAAACATTTCACAAAAGTGAGTAAATAATTCAAAAATACTGTCTGTCACAACGCACAGCCCTTGCCCAGCTAATTTTATTATACTACAACAGTAACTCTAGTACTTCCTCATCTTGCCCATACTCACGCTGTTTCTCTGCTTCCCCTTTAAGCACGTTTGCATCTTGCGGAGTATGAAATTGCTTGACATTTGCTAATGTAAACAGCATCTCCTTTCTTCTGACATAATCCATAATAAAACTTATTTAAATTTTATACAAAATTGTTCCAGAAAAGTTGCATTAAAATAATAACATATTAGTTTGAAGATTTGGTGAAAGACTAAACTGGAGTTACTGAAGTTGTAGATAGCGTATGCCACTGTGTAAAAGAAATAACTGCAGAGGGGGTTTCCTCATTAAATTACAATGTGCCAAATGCTGAGAGCTCTTAAGTGTCTGCTGTGGTTATTTGAAAGGCTACAGGAGCAGTGGGAAAGCTCTGAATTTGCATTCTGTGAAGCCACAGGGCCTTTCCAAGGATGTGTCGAACAAAGGTCTGCTTTGGAGGTCTGGCAGGGATCACATCTTTCTGACTTATAAAGGCTTGCAGAGTAAACCGAATTTTCTTCCACACACTGTATTAACACAAAATAAACGTATGCTACCTCTGCATACCTGGAACGCAGAGAGGAAAGCAGTGGGAGGTTTACGTGATGCTCTTACTCATCTCCTATAATGAATGTATTCTTCAGTAGGGATCATTTTTACATAAATATTCCAAGGAGTTTTGGTATATTGCATCTGCTCAGCCTGTTGTGTTTTGCAGAATGTAAGTGTATCTGCACGCATATATATATTCTGCATGCATATAGATACTCCTAAGTACACTACTTTGGAATGGTGTTGTCACTGGCATATGTGGAAATGTAAATGTTTACATTTCCCATTCTATGAATAGCATGCCTTAGAATAACAGTGTACCCAGTTCTGTTTAACTGCAGTAATAACATTATTTTCTCTTGCTTTAAAAACAACTTTTCTGTGTTTTCTGTTTCAAGTATTGTGGCTGTTTGTTGGTATTGGTTTGCTAGGATTGGGTCTACGTTATAAAACTTACCAAAAGAAGTTGGGCCAAGGGGTGAGTAGTCTGTTTGTGAAAATGGTAATTTTAAAATATATAGTAAAATGCACATGTGTTATCTTGAATGTGTTGGTTGGTGCTGAAGAAGTCTTTGTACCAGTATTGAAGTATTCAGCAAAACTGATGGAGAAATGAAGGTGCAGTTTCATCTGTAAATTCATTTGAATGTGGGAAATGTCTGAGTCTTTGGAGATTTACAGTGTTGCTATGAAGGAAAAAATACTCTGGAAAAAAAATGAGATGCTTGCCTCATATATTCAGTTTGAATGTTACTTTTATAAATGAGTTTGAGTTGTGTTCAAAACTTGGCTGGACAAAGCTTTTAGCAGCCTGATCTTGTATCAGGAAAATCTGAACAAATAACCACCTGTGACTGCTTCCAGCGGAAGGAATTCTATGCCTCTATATTTATATCCATAATCAGAATTGAAACTCTCTGAAAAATTGATTGACTTAGATTAGACTTAGACTAGTTATGGAAATTGGATCAAAATTGGAAGATTCCAATTTTCTATCTGGCAAAAAAAATAGATTTTGCAGTGGTAGTAACAATAAAGATGCTTAATGCTTGCAAAGTTTAGCATTTATATCACTTGCAAGTTGTCTGAGTGTGTTGCTTTTCTATTTAGTGCTTTGAATTCAATCTGTTTTGATCAGATATAAATTAACATGTTTCCAGCCTATAATTTAATTGATTATTAATATAAAATGGAATTTTTGATGCAGTTGGTTGTAATTATGAATTAGACATTTTTTCTTTTGGTAGCAGTTTGGAAATAGTATTTTGAAACTTGCTCTTGATTTGTATTCTTGTTGGTAAAGGTTTTGTTAGAGAAATCACTGATGACAAATGCAGGAAAAGATGCAGAAAAGGTGATGAAAGCCGAGTGGAAACTGTGTGTGTACGCACCCACATGCATGTGCTTATTCCCACATGCACATAGACATATGCGGTTGGCTTTCTTTTTAGAACTCATCCAGGTTTGAAGCACCTTATAAAGTGGAAAAAAAGTGTGTAGTTCCTCTTACAAAGATGAAAACAATGTAGTCTTTTTCATGTTCATTTATTTACTGGTACTTGTATGAACCTCATTTCAAAAATCATGACTTTTCTCCTCTTATTAATAGAAGATCTTTCTCAAAAATACCTAAAATCTTTTGTAATACTGACAGCTTTATTAGGAAAAGATATTGGTTAAAACATCTCTTCTTGTATGTCTATGTGTTATAATGTGTTATAAAACACCACATATCAGATATTGTTCACTGCAAAGATATAATATATAGAGGTCAAATTGTACTTGCCTTTTTTTTTTTTTAGGTTTCAAAAAGAGACTTCTCTGCTATGATCTGGCCTTTTAGATTTGCATACGACAACGAAGGATGGCCTAGTTTGGAACGATCAGCTAATCTGCTTAATCTGACAGGTAATTTTTTTTTTTTTCCCCACCTCATTTATATTTAAAATGGTTCAACTGAAGAGACAGAAGTAAGAACACTTGCTGGGTAACTGAGTCCATTCTTTCACTAACACAATAACCTGTGTCTAGTGGCTTTCTCCTGCATTTGTGAGCTGTTCCAGTGCAGTCACTTCTGTTAAGAATCCATTTGCAGAGGTGATTTTTTAAATGTATTGTAAGGAGATTTCTGTTTGGAGGAAATACTTTGCTTATTATTTGGATATTTTTCTCTTCTTGCTGATGAGTTACTTGTCTGTAGAGAAATCCTTTGCATAAATGAAATAATGATAAATATCCTTCTAGATAGAATTTAGTGGTTTATAACTTATCTGTGGGTTGTTTTAGATGTTGAAACATTATATAATTCCTAAAGCATCCGAAATTAAAACACCCTAAACAAGGTATACAGAGAAAAAATGGACAAGTTTGTTTCCATCACTAATCCAGAGCACTGGATAAAAGAAAAATAGTGATTGCAGCTTGATTGAGTTGTCATGATTTTACTGTAAAGAAGGGTGTCCAACCTGTTGCTCATGAACAGGATTTTGGTTGGAAAATTACCTATAGGAAATTAAGAGTTTGGACCAAAGATTAGTGCTGCTTCAGGGTGCATTGAAAGGAATCAACCAGTGGTGCTTGTAGGTGTTACTTATTATCTGTGGTACCCAGAAGACAGGGAAGACTGGCAGCTGCTGTGTTAAGATTTAAGGCAGCTCAGGAGATAGGAAGCATCCATGCTGCCATTCCAGTATTTGTTGTTCTTCTCTTCTTCTGTGGTGTGAATGCACAACAGGGCTTTCCTGAGCAGCTTGTCCTTGACAAACCTGAGCAGTAGGAAGGCAGCAATGCAGAGGCTGCTGTGCAAGCCCTGATTCTGTGGCAGAGATGCTCAGGAGTTAGTGAAAAGGGAACAGGCCGATTCATGCATCATTCACTCTGTTGTCCCATGACCAGAGGTTCAGAGGGCTGAGCTTTGGAGGCTGTCTGGTGTTACAGGAAATCAACTGGGACATTTGATGAATTGAAATTCGAGGTATTCTTGTACATATGTGATTCTGTAGCTCACGTCTGGGTATTTATATAATTTTTGCATATTTATTCATGAACTGTAATGAATGCATTTATCTCTGGTTCCACTAGTTTAAATTCATGAGTATTAGAAAAAGTGATTGTCTGGTTATGTCCCTGGAGTTTTTCTTTGTGGAAATGAAGTATGACTTCTAAAAGAAGCAACTGGCAAGTCAAAAAGGCTGCAAATTCTAAAATCTAAATGAATAAGTCTTATTTCCTGATTGCTGGAAACAGCATTTCCTGATTGCTGGAAACAGCATTCTGGAATTTTATGTTACATGTATATTGTTATATAAAAGACCACATTAACATTACCAGGAGATGCATTAATGCATTCAGAGTTAAGCTGGAGCTTCTTAAACGATTTGTTTGCTAAAGAAATGTAGCTTATTTTGAGAGCTACAGAGAGAAGCGTGGCTAGCTTCTTTAGCATAGGGATTGTCTTCAAAGATGTAGTGGTCTGTGTTCCTTGGACTCGTCTTCTCTCTGTTGGAATAACGAAGATGCAACATGCAATGGCTCTTGTGACTGGAGCTCCTGTCTGCCCTGAAGGGAGCCAACATCAACCCCGCTCATGGGTTTCAGTCATTGTTTATCTGGCCAGCACATACCCTAATGATGTAGAAGCAAAAACTTGGGAATTCACTTTAAAGTACTCCGAGCTGCCATTTCCCTGCTAACATTGATTTCATAGTGCTAAATAAAACTTTACAAAAGCAAAAAGTCTTATGTGACAAGAGTGGTGCTAGATGGGGTGGTCTTAATTCCTTATAGAAGGGCTGGAGATGAAGTGGTGACTCAGTCTGCCTTCTAGAGTAGGAGAGCACTCCAAGGGCAGCATAATTACAGCAAGAAAGGAGCACTTGCTGCTGCAGCCATGCCAACCTGCTACTCAAGCCGAGCCTGGATGGCTCAGCCAGCCTGTGGCCAGCTTGCAGACTCCCATCTTCCTTTGGGCATGGGCAGGTCTTTCATAGCTGCCAGTCCCTTGAGGGGCTGCACAGCTCTTCCTGTACCCTGCAGCTAAAATACAGAGGAACCTGCCATGTTCCCCTGACAAAACCACGCCTTAGCATGTAAACAGGGAGGGACCACAGCGCGTGAGAAAGTGAGGTGGTTGCGGATGGTCAGCAATTCAGTGGAGCTGGGAACCCTTCTGTTGCCAAGCCTGGGGGCCGTTGCTATGGGCTGATTAACTGTTTTGGCCACAGCAGCCTACTCCCTCTTGCACAGGACCTTTTGGAGCAGGATAGGATTTGGTAAATGGAGGTAAGTGCAGATTTGTTGTGTAGTGCTGGTTCATCAGGCCAAAAGCAGTAGAGTCGGTACTGTGCTGTTGATCTGTACATGTGTGTTATGTCTAATGCTTTTGAAATGGTGTGCACTAGGTATGTGGAGACCAGCTGTGCTGTGCAGGCTCACTTGTGTCCCGTGCACCAACAACCAGACACTATGTATCCCTCCATCAGAGGCCCCGTAGCCTGCAGTTTGGGCATGTCTTTGTTGCTAGCGTTAAGATTTGCCCTGACTGACTCCTGAACGGCTTGTGTCCATCCCTGTGAAATCAAAAGGGAGATGATGACATGATCTAGTCATTTATAAATCACATTTATAGGACACGGTTATGCATTTGGAATGCCTTTCTTTTTTTCTTCCCCATTTAGATGCAGATTTTATCACTATTATAGAGAGTGATGCCTCTAAACCATTCATCGGGAACAATGATCTAACAATGTGGCTAGGAGAAAAACTAGGATTTTACACAGATTTTGGTCCAAGCACAAGAGATCACACTTGGGGGTGAGTCATCTTTACATGCATAGTGACAGTAAATAAATGGAAATAACACTACACGGTACTAACTCTACTAGAACATGAGCAAATAATAACTGGAATAATAATCAGTGATCACTGTTTGCAGCTTGTTTTTAAGAACACGCTTTATTCCTTGGCATTACAACATAATGCACATTAAGTTTTCTCACTGCTAAAGTTGATTAGGTTTTGATGCCTGCCCTGTAAGCTACCTTGGCTTTGGTGATGCAGAGAATGGCATCCTGCCCTTTAATGTAGAGATTTGGAAATTTGGCATTCTAAGTACTATATCTGATCCCCTTTTCTCATTATTTTGTTTTGGGCTATGAGAACTTTAGATTTCAGGCTGTAAAATGTGATGGAAGTTGGAAAATGTAACTGCACCTGGAGTTGTTAAAAATTTTGACTCCATTAAATCCAACTTGGGCTGTATAGTAGAAAATGGGCATAGAAAGATACACATCTATTTGAGCAGATTTTTTTTTTATGTCTGATTTTACTTTAATGCTTGATCAACTACCAGTTGATATATATATATATCTATATATATATCTTTGAATATCTTTTCCTCCTGGAAAAGAGTGGCTTATGATGTGGCTTTTTTTTCAGGGGGGATATGCAGATCTTTGTGACAGATGCAACTTCCTAGTGGTGTTGCAACGGCTATTTAATTTTTGCCATATGTGAGGGGAATTAGTAACTTTCCTCTTCCAGAGCCTGTATCTTTAAGAGATGCAGAATGAGGCAGAAGTCATTGTCTGAAATTTTCTTCATGAAATATTTTGAAAAAGCTGATGCAAAATGATTTTAGGCTGATTCCAAACAGAAGCTGAAAAAATGAGAAATCCTCCACTTTGAAGATGTATTTCTACCTGCTTCTACTTCTAATGAAATACATTTTAATTATTGGTAGTAGAAAATTCTGCTTTGTCTGAAGATACAGATTTTGAAAGGCTCATGATAAGAATTCATGTATTTGGAATGGTATTTCTTAGTGTAGGAATGAATTTGTTAATACTTTTGTAGAGAAAAGCCTTCTAAATTCAGAAAAATCCATTAGAGATTGTTTGTGTTCTGGTCTGATGATTGACTTTAGTGACCATTAGTCTTCCGCTCACACCTGTCTGCTCGGTCAACTACCTGTCAACTCTTATCAACACCTATCAATTTGATCATACTTGTGATGCTTGTGAACTACAAAATGTAACTGTTTCCCTCTTCTCATGTAGGATTATGGTGCTATCGAGGTATCCAATCGTAAAATCTACCCATCACCTCCTTCCGTCTCCGGAGGGAGAGATTGCACCTGCCATCTCTATGACTGTCAACTTCACAGGGAATCTGGTTGATTTTGTCGTCGCCCACTTTGGAAATGAAGAGTGTGTATTTTATTTATTGTTACATATGTCACGCAAAGTCCTGTAACATAACTGTAGTTTGTGAACTTCTGAGATTTCTTTAGTACCCTTCAAAGTCCGCTGCTGTAATACACGTTCTAAGAAGGCATATGTAGGAAATGCTATGGCATAGCTACTGGTTTGAAATTTTGAAGCATTTTTTAAAGGGAACAGATGTGTCATGCAAAACCCAACCGAGCCTAGTATCTGAGTTAATAGAGATGTAAACATATTGTTCTGCAAAAACACAAGAAATAATAAGGCTACAGATATGTCTCAGTGCAGGGTTTAATCCTTCTGACTTTCTGTGTGTGGAATAGATCTATTATATTCCACAATGAGTGCAAATAGTTACAGATAGATAGCATTAATGCACAAATGATGTTTATTAAAATAAAAAGTAACAATTGTGAAAACTCCGAGAAAGGACAGCATTGAAAGAGCAACGGAAGTACCCTTTCAGTGTCCTTCTGACTGTATGAAACTGCAAATATGAAATCCTATCTCTGGATTCTGAAAGGAAAAATTATACCAATAATTCAAATATGTGATGTAAAAGATTAAGGTAAATATTTCCGTTCTTTACTTTAAAACACTGTCTTGATTACTTTTATGTAATGAACATTAATAAGGGATAGTTTTGTGATGCTACTAGCTGCATTTTCTGTTTTATTTGCTGCAATATTTAGTGTGGTTGTGTAGTAAGATTTGGACTTTTAAAGTATGTTAAAACTCATGGAGAGGCTAATTTATGCATTTGGGTACAGAATATAGTACACAAAGGACCTGCTCAGAAAGCAGTAGGAATTCTCATTATCCCATACTGAGCTTCCCCATCTTCCCCTGTGTAGAAGGTGTGCTTCTACCATGCAAATTGTTTATGGATTTCTCCTTTACTAACCACATACAGTTGTCAAAAACCACTCCCAATTTCAACAATAGAAAGGAAATTCATTCTGTGCCTCACACAGATGATTAGATTTGCCTTTCTGAGAAACTGTCAAAGTAGGAGAAAATAGTACTGTATTCCCTCCTCACAGAGAGATGAGATAAAGATGAAGAAGAGAAGAGGAGGATACACACGGGAAACAAGTGCAAATTAGAGTGGGTTTTGAGGTGAATGAATTTGTAATTAAATAACACACACAACTGCTTGTTTTTCATCTCTTTTAATCTGCTGCTTAGGGTGGCATAAACTATACAACACTGGAAAACTAGACTATTTTAAAATGTGGGAATGTAGCAATGTCAGTGTCATTTAAAAGAACCCATCTTCTGGAGAGGTGTAATTCTGGAGAGAGCAGATAGCCGAGCAGGCAACTTCAGATATACCTAGGTCGAGCTTCTGTTTAAATGGTTGGGGATTTTATTTTTTGTCTAATGTCTGTGTGCTCTTTCTTCCTAATGCATTTACTTCAGTCAGAAGTGCTGCTATTTAGAAAGCATTTAAATCCTTGTCTTCATTTGGGATTACAGATTCCAAAATCAACTCCGTGTCTCAATGGTATTTAGCCTAGCCTTCCAAAATACAGAAGAGAACATGCTTTACACAACTGTTTGAAGTTATTAACGTGAAGAATCACAGAAAGAGAATTGCCTTTACATTATGTTATGACAAATCCAAGGACAGGAAATGGGATCCAGTGCAGTATTTTACCAGGCTCCACTTATGCTATCACTTCTGGTCATGTTGGAACTCTTGTCTAAATCTTGCTGAAGAGACACAGAATACCTGCCAAATGTCACTAACTAGTGTTAATGGGATGATGTAGCTCTTAAGTTATATATCATAAATTATGTCACCCAGACTTTAAGACTATATTTACCATAAAATTTTTGTTAGCATGTGAGCTCTTTGTTATGCACCATGCTGTGCTAGCATGATTAAATCTCAAGTGCAGGCAGAGACAAAGCCTCAGATAACCAAAGCACCTACATTCACATTTCTTAATGATGAGATCAGTATTAAAAACAAAACAGTAATAGAAAAAGTTATTCCTATAACAGTAATGGTTAGGAAGAGAACCCTAATTACATCTACCATGATTATGTGGCTTTTATTGAACATAGTGATCATTTTGAATTTTTGAATTTGAGCTTTCTATAAACATTCATACTCTAATACTGAGAAAAAAAAAAGGTACCAGATTAGTTTGTGGTTTGCTATGTTATAGCACAAAGATTCCAAGCTAAAATGAATATACATTATGTATGTTCAAGTCTTTATATATATATTTATTATTATATGTTAAATCTTTTCCATTCCTTTTAGGGAGGACTTGGACAGAAAACTCCAGGCTATAGCTGTTTCAAACCTATTGAAAACTAGCTCTAAGCAAGTTGTATTTCTAGGATACATCACTTCAGCTCCTGGTTCCAGAGATTATACGGAATTATTAGAAAATGGAAAAGTGCAGGTAATGTAAAAGTCCAGGTAAGGTAAAAATACTGCTTCTTTTACCAGTTAGTGGTAATATACATTTAAAACGTTCAACTTAATATTTCAGATTGGTAACTTAGAAACAGACATATAAGAAAATACATGCACATTTTCAAATACAATCTTCAGCTACTTCATGACAAGTTATAGAGAAGGTGGAGTTACACAGTGAAAGAACAAGAGGCAATGGACAGTAGTTGCCATGATGGAAATGTCAGTTAGATGATAGAAGGGAAAAAGAAAAAAAAAATCATAGTTAGGGATGTCAGGTATTAGAACAGGGGCTCAGAGAAGTTGTGAAATCTCCATCCTTGGAGATATTTAAAAGTTGGCTGAATAAGGCCCTGAGCAACCAGCTTGAAGTTACTTTCACCATGGGGTTGGGTGTGGGTGACCTCTAGATAGATATCCCTTCCCACCTCTAGTTCCATGATTCTTTTGTTCTAAAACTGAGCTCTGCAGGTTGGTTTTCTGTCAGGAGATCTCAAAAAGTTGTCTGATTTGTCTCTAATCGTGGTTTCTTTTCTTTCTACTTTATTACAACGTTTTAGACAACATTTTCTGCAGCAGGTTTACACATTGGTTCTGTTACTGATTTAAAGCTTATCTGTAAGGAATAAGCTTTAAAGAAATACATTCTTATTTTACTTTCTTTTTTTTCCCCCTCTTTCACTCATAGGATATTGACAGTACAGATCATGACAGATGGTGTAGTTATATTATGTATCGTGGAGTAATAAGGTATGTTGAAGTAGATCATTTATTCATTGGTTTAAAATATCTCTCTGTCTTATGTCCTAAACAATCATGTATGGACAGTTAGATATATCATGAAGTAATGAGAGAGATCAATCTCAGGACGAATTGGTGTATTTGTGAATCTAAGGAGAAAGACAGTATTACAGGTTTCATCCTTCTGTGTCAAAAGCCTTCAGATCCCATCTGCTTTGGTAACATAAAACTAATTTTTTTCCAAAGCTCTGGTTTTACAGCTTCATTCTCAAATGTGAAGGCTAAGCCCTAATTTTTATGCAACACAGAAGATACAGATTTTCATCTATGGTTGTAGGGTTTGTTGAAGCAAAATGCTGATCTAATTCAGTCAAGCTTTATGCCGGATTTCGTGGAAACTTTAACTTTGCTCTGCTGGGAGCCATGCACTCCCTATCTTTTAATACCAAGTTACTTGTAAATCATTGTCCTGGTGATGTATGTGAATGGAATTAAGCTCATTTTGAATAAACTGTGCAAATTCTGCAGTGTTCACAAGAGTGAAACCAGTAAACTAGATAGCTACCTTAAGTACCAGTATTCAGTAAAAAAAACCCAAAAGCAACAAAAACCCCAACAAAGCCCCCATTTGCAATCTAATTTTTCTCATTACTCATTCCATTGGTGTGTTAGTTCCTTTCTTGAATTTCAGTGAAAATCTCTTTGGTCAAACAAGTTGGTGAACTTACACAAGTATGCATATTCTAGAACTGTAATTTAAAAAAAATAATTTCCTAGATCTAGAACTTATTTTTGTTGTCAAACACACTTTCTCAGTTTTTCTACTTATGACATTGTGTTATGATGCTTGTGTTTATAGAGTGCTTTAAGGTTTTTGAAGGTGAAATTCACAGAAATGGAAAGTTACATTGATAGGTTAAATAATAACTCTTGAGGAAAAAGACAGGAATTAAGCATGTGATAAAATTGCCTTGAGTTACTTCAGACTTCTTGTATCTGATAGGTTGGGCTATGCCCGTATATCTCATGCTGGTTTAAGTGATTCAGAAGTCCAGATGGCCAAATTTAGGATCCCAGATCACTTGGATAACTATGTTGATAATGACAGAATTGTCACCGATCCCAGCCAAGTTCCTGAGGACATCCATTTCAATCCCAGGTCAGTCTATCTCATAAGAAATGAAGGGGACGATGTATATGACATCTTGTAAAAGAGAAGTCTAGGAACAAAATGATTCTTCAAGTGGGAAACATCGGTCAGTGCCAAACTGAGCAGAAGATGAGGATGCAAGAACTGATCTGTAATTCTGGTTGGTTTGGGGTTTTGTTGTTGTTAGTTTGGGGTTGGTTGGTTTGTTGGTTTGTTTGTTTGTTTTTACTGACTTGTCATGTGCCTTGGGAAAATCAGTCTGCTGTGTCATAGCATAAATTGAAAGTAATGCTTATTTCACCCAGGTGATGAATTTCTGAGATTGTTTGATAGGAATGTTTGCCATGTGGTGTGGTTACATTTTATAGATGATGAGAGATCTCCCAGGTTTCTCAGCACTTTTGAAGGTTGAGGTCTTAATACCCTGTTACTTAGAACACAAAATACAATATATACATTGAATACTCTTTGCATGAGCATTTTGAAACATACTATATAACTGGAGCAAAAATTAAGGAGAATGCCTAAGGCATCATGTTACATATGTCAAGAAGCAAAAGAGGGACAGTTTTTTACATTAAAAAAAAAAGTATTTCTATAATGCTGTCAGTTTTCAACTGCCATTGCATAAGGAAGAGAAATATGAAGAAAGGTATTTATTCTTCACTGAGTATCAGTCAAAAAGTCATGAAGTTTGAGATAGATATTGCCACAGATAGACAATTTCCAGCAACAAAGTGTTTACCACTTCTAACATGCATAATACAGAATATATTAATTTCTTACATCCTCCTAGCAGTTGAGCTTACTCTCTTTTTATTTACTATTCAGTCACTGTTTCTTGTCTAAGCAGGAGTCTGCCCAGTTTTTTTCCACATGATGAAACTTGCCTACAGTCAGCTTTCACATTCAGATTTTTCTTAGTTGATTTCCGTGCAAAATATTTTTCTTGTCCTAATTTCTTTCATGTCTGCTGTAAGCAGAAAATTTATACCCTTTAAGAACAAGCTTATCTGTTTCCATTTAACTGTAGTTCATTTGAAATACAATGGAACTACTCTTACAAGTTATTTACCACTGATATTTTGAATACGTACTACATTTTACTTATACAGATCTATATACTGTAATGGTAAGTACTCAAAACTTCCAGATTTAAATATGGCATGAAAAATTACAATTTCCACATCATAATTTTCAAAAGTAAGATGTGCAATATTAACAATACTGTTGACTGTTTGGATACTATGGGAGGTTAAACTATATCTCCACTAAAGTCAGTATAAAAAACTTAAAGAACATAGGATTTAACTAGATAAATTCGCCACTCACCTTTGTCAGCTAGAGTTCCACATATAGAGTACCTATGGCATTAATCCTGCATTGGCAGAGGGGTTGGACTTGATGATCTCGAGGTCTCTTCCAAACCCTAATATTCTATGATTCTAATCCAATCCCTATAATTAAATGTATCCATTATACTCAAAGACCTCTAGTTAGATATGTACACAGGTTATGATTGATATGTAATTAGGGTTGTAGCCTGTTTCTGAAATAAACTCTCAAACATTCAGAAGATGTGTTAATTATACTGCAGTAAGTGTAGGATGTAATTGCATGGGTTAAATCATGTTTTAATGGTTTTGCTTTGTTGAATATTTTTCTTAGGTTTGGATCTTATAAAGATGGACATAATTATGAGCATATTCATCACTTTCATATGAGCACTCCTAAATATTTTAAACAGGGAAATTAGAAAGAAAAAATAACATATCGTTGGGACCAACAAGAAAGGTGTTTTTTCTTGAAACTGAACTGGCAGCCAAAAAGCCTACATTGTTTAAGAACGCGCAACTCCCATGCTGCATAACACTGTGAACGTCTGTGTGATAGCTGGTGACTCTTTATTTAATGAGTTGTCATCACTGTGAGAGAGGGAAGACGCCTGCATTTTGATAAACTGATACCTGCCTGGGACAAATACCTGCTTTGTACACAGCAAAGCAAGGGTGGGAACTTGCTTTGGCAATAACTTCAACTTTTTTGAAGTTCTCCTATATTGTGCTGTTTCAGAGTTGAATGTATCTATGTGCCTTTTCTTTAGGTTCTACATATGACCCCTTTCCTCTCCTTATTTGAGCTCCCTGGAACAATCATGAGCAAGGAATTTCAGCTGACTTCCATATCTATTTGATGTCAAAGCAAAATAATGTGGTAGCGTAGACAACCTGTTGATATATGCTGCACTTTGTCCCGCTGCTATTGCAATAAAAAGCTTGGCCTTGGGTTTTTCAAAATAAGAATGGGACCAGTGTGTTTGTTAATTGGGAGATACGCAGTAACTATGTTTGAAGTGTGTGCTTTTTTGACTTACTGAAACACTATTTACATCTGCTGCTTCTCTGGATTTTATTCTTACAAGAGTTTTATTAGAATAATCTGCAGGTTATTGATTTTTCATAATATTAGATAAAAGGTGGTGACTTTTACAGACTTTTTTTTTTTAACAGGACATTAGACACCAGCATGCTTTCACAAAAGGAAGAGTAAAGTACCTCTGCATAGTCTCTCTTGTGAGATACTTATGTGAACCCACTGCGGAAGAG
>JAAGNO010004768.1:0-61327 GCA_033439905.1 Ceryle rudis | reverse complement strand
GAATCTGATCGCTGAGAAGTAATGTTTTTGGTGGTGGAGGGATTGGGTTTTTTTTTTCTTTTTTTTTGGATAGGGGGTTAGTTGTTTAAAAAAAAAAAAAAAAAAAAAAAAAAATGGTTCTAACACAGCTGGGAGTCATGCAAGAAGCCTGCACTGGGTAAAACAGGAAGCCCTTGTCAGCCCAAAGACAAATAAGCCTGGAACTCAGGGACACTAAGCCAAGCATCAGCAACAGGAGCAAACACGCATGTTAGGGCCATGCTGGACATGTAAAAGAGCCATGAAATTCTCAGCAGCAACACTGACCTATCAGGTTTAAGTGGTGAGCTGACTGGCAGGGATGTTTTAGCATTAAGGCAGTGAAGATTCAGGCTAATTCTCTATACGCTGGGAATGCTGCCCAGTGCAGAACTGAGACGCCTCTTTCTTTAAACCCCAAAACTTCTTCTTTTTCTTCTGCCAACATACGTTTGTTCACCTAGGGACAAGAAAAGTGAAAGGAGGGTTATTCAAAATGTTCATGGGGGGTAAAAACACCAAAGAACCAAAAGAAAAAAAGAAACAAACAAAAAAAACCCCAAAACAGGGCTGTGTGGGTTTTCCAGCAGATGCCAGAGATGGGCTGGTGCCTGGGGAATCTTCTACTCCCCAACAGGCAAACCCTGCTCTCCTGGGGATGGCAGATGTTCATACCTTTCTCTCCTTTCTCTCCTTTTGGTCCCCTTGGCCCATGATGTCCTGGTGGGCCCATTGGTCCACGGTCACCTGAATGAAGGAGAAGATCAAGTTTGCCTTTGAGTATGACTGGCCCACAAACAGGGACAGGCCAGGGTAAGAAAGACTAAGTTAGGACAATATTTGGGCTGAGATCCTGAAGGTGCCACCTCCACTCTGGTGAGGCTATGCCTTGGGCAGCCCTGTGCCAGCTATCTCTGTGGACATAGTGTGACTTCATGGGCGTTAAAGGGCTTGCGAGGGAAAGGACGGTGAGTCTTACCTTTGGGTCCAGGATAACCCCTCTCCCCCTTTTCACCGGGTGGCCCCTGGATGGTACCATGTGCTGGAGAGGGAAATGAAGGAGAGAATGAGTGAGTGGAACAAACCACTTGCTCTGTATGCACTTATTGATACAGGGAGTCCCACCAGAAGGACACTTCTCTATGTTAGACAGGATTAGACTGTGAGCAAGTTTTTCAAAAATGTTTTGGTCCCGACGAGGTCCCAGGGGCAGGTTGTGATGTCATTTCACCAGCACTGCTCTGCCACCTTCTCTGGGTGTCCTGACTGTCACCAGGGCTGGAGCTGGCCCATGCGCAGGGAAGGGAAGTTGAGAACAGAGCAAGCAGGTGTCTCATGTTGCTCTACAGGTGCCATCCCAGCCACGATAAAATGGGCCACAGGGGTTGCAAGCACAGTGGCCTTCGGGGTTTGGAATGAGTTTCCTACAAGTAGTGGGAAAACCTGATGCCCTTTCTAATGATAGACTACACTTCCCCAGCGAGTGAGGAAGGGGATGGAGAGACTATCTGCCTCCAGCTTTGTATCTTGGCTGTATTGTTGCAGCATACAAAGGCGAAAAGATCAGATCTAGGAGAGTTTGGCAAGATACCATATGCATGAGCTAGAAACACCAAGTTAATATGTCACTTACTTCTAAAGAAGTCCATGAGGTCCTCAGTGACATTCCCATAGGCTGCAAAGACTCTGCTGATGCCAGGGGGACCAGGAGGGCCTGGGGGACCTGCAGGTCCCTGTACAGTGTAAGACATCAGGTCCTGGAGAATACCTTGGCCTGAGGAATTTAAGATGACATTTGAAAGGAGCTCTGGGAAAACTGACAGGATTCTGAGGCAGGAAGGTGTAAGGGAGAGCTGTAGGTAGCAGGAGGGTGAGGGACGTGAACAGCGTGACACCAGCACAGGGGCTTAGGAGTTGTGGGCTGGAACAGGGAGGGTCAGGACAAGCAGGTATTCCACTTACGCTGTAGGCTCTCTGACACACGGAGTGCCAGCTCGTTGTAATCCAGGGAACCTCTGAAGGAGTTGCTTGAATCTGCTGATCTCCTGTGTAATTCTTCTTCTGTCAGCAACCCATCAAAAGACCCATCACTGCCCATGGAGGTATCATAAAAGCCATCGCTGCCCATTGTGGCACTGTAAGATGACATCCTGCTCATGGAGCTGCCATAGGAGCTGCTTGTGCCCACTGATCCCCCATGGGATCCCTCAGCACCAAGGGATCCTCTGTGGTATGATGAAGACATAGACCCAGCCACCAAGCCACTATCTCCTTTGGGTCCTGGTGGTCCCCGTGGCCCAGGGGGCCCAGGTGGCCCCGAGATGTAGCTTCGAACTTCATCACCTGCAAAATACAAAAGGGAGGACCTGAGGCACACTGGGGTACCTGGGTCCCTCAGGCTGGGCAGAGGTTCTGTGCTACCACCTGAATGAAGACTGGAGTGTGAAATTCTGTCCCGACAATCATCACAGTAACTCTCACCCACTGCTGTCTCTCAGGCAGTGGGCACGTATGTCAACCTCGATCTCTACAAACAGCATGACACCCTCCTCCTTCCCATCTCTGCCAGTTTTGGGTGCCCAATCTTGGAAACATGCCTAATGATTTTACAGAAGGGCGCACTCCTCTCAGGTCAATTACAGCACCTCTGCTGAAACAGCCATGCTGTGACCAGTCTCCCAAAAGTGAGGAGATCCCCATGTTTTTGAAAGGCTGCCCTGGAGGACTTGCCAGCATTAGAGCTCACACCAACACTGCTTCAGCTGGCTCAGTGCTGCCCTCCAACCCCTACACCATCCACTACTCTGAGGAAAGGTGTTTGTCAAAGAAAATGCTTTTCCCACAGCAAAACTCTGCAGGTGACCTCACTCGGGACTCGCTGCTCAGTATAGGCCAGTTGTAACTGCCCAGCGCCTGTCCCTTTTGGCTCACAACATGGGACTTCTGCCTTGCAGTTGGACTGAGAGGAGACAAGCCCATGGGGTGCAGCACAGTCCTGTGTAGACCTGGCCATAGAGATAAGGTGTGGCTGCAGCCCCAATCCAGGGAAGGCTCCTACAGGACAGCCTCAGCTGTGGCAGAGCCAGCAGCCTACACAAGGCAAAGCCCAGCTTGGGGTCTGTGCAGGGAGGCTTGAGGGCATCCCCTTACTCTTCAGGTACTGGATCAGCTCGCTCCTGAACTCATCGCTGTTGGTGATGTCAGCATAGGACAGAAGGCCAGTTCCTGAGAAGCCTGGTGGTCCTGGAGGGCCAGGAGGGCCAGGTGGGCCCTGGACGCCAGAGAGGGAGGAGTATCCCACACCTTGAGAGAGAGGAAGAATTATTTTTCAACAGTTAGAGGACAAGGAAATCAACACATCTGGGGATCTTGGAAGTTTAAAGGCTCCAACCACAACTTCGATCCCTTTCCAGATGATGTTGATATTTTTTTTAAAGCGACCTCATTCTCAGTGGGCAGCCATGCCCCTGGTAAAGATGTCAGCCTCAGTCCCCCCCAGCACCTACAAGCAGAATCTCCCTGACAGCTGTGAGAAACACAAAGTGCTTTACTTTGTAGGTAAGCAGAGACGTCCTCCAGAGAGATGCCTCGTGATCCAGGGATCCCTGGAGGTCCTTGGGGTCCTGGAGGACCAGGGGGCCCGACAAGACCACTGAATTCGGAGTCTGTAAGACACAAGGGAAAGAAGGAGTCACCCAAAGTACCGCAGCCTTGATGAACCTTCCCTGACAATACAGGTAATTCCAGCTACAACCAAGTACAAGGCGCTTTTTTGCTCCCCAGCACCTTCTGCTGCAGCATGGTACACCTTCTGGTACACCTCACTTCCCAGCCTGTAGACATCACATTGGGAAGTTAGGAGATCCTAAGAGGATAGAAGTCCTTATTTTTTAAATACACATATACAGCATAAGAAATTCCTTTATGCTGCTGAATTTGAAGATGACAAAGATCTCCTCTGTACTCATCCCCAGGACAGCATCTCACTGCTGCTGCTGCTCTCCACAGGAGCACAGTGATCTGTCCACAGCCCCTCAGGGTCTCTGCAGGTCCTGCCCTGCAGTGCTGCTAATCAAGGCAGAGGGACCATCAGAGTCTCATAGAGGGTTATTTGTCATGATGGGTAAAAGGGGAAATTCTGTGACTAAACCTGTAAAAAAAGATCCTGGGAGTGTGTAGGAATCTATGGCATAGGAGTAAAGACATTGGCTTACTTCGCAAGTATGCTGTCAGGTCACTGTAAGATATACCAGGTGTCCCTGGAGGCCCAGGTGGTCCAGGGAGCCCAATGCTCATCCCCGAACCTGCAAAATCAAAGCACATTATCAAAACAGGCTGTTACCGTGTGAGCAGACAGGCTGCAGGGCCTGTTCACAGACAGTGCAGGAGGGACTCCTGCAGGGTGGGCTCATCAGGAGGTTGTGCTGGGAACTGGGGTCTTGAACACCTGGAGTTAAAGCTTGCCCTGTTAATCCCAACGCAAGGGAGGCATCAAGCCTCTATTTGTGGCAAACCTCTGTGCATCTCATGACCTTCTAAAATGGGTTGGGGGGCACCCCAGGACGTGCAACTCAGATATGACCTGTTGGCTGATGCGTGTACTGCTCTCTCCATGTCTGCAAGCAGCTCTGGTGCAAACCTTTGTGATTTGCTTTAATGAAATGTCCTTGATAAAAAGCAGCTGTTCTGCTTGAGCTTTTGGGGTGCTGCTGTTAAACAACCATTTCCTGCTTCCAGAGCCAAAGAGAAAATTTCCAGCATCTTTGGAGCAGCGCATTAGTGAGATCTGGTTTCCAAGGGCAGCTCGGAGAGACTGAGCACAGACCAGGCTGTGTGTTTAAGCAGATAGTCACAGCTATCAGGATTAGGCATTTTAGCACTGCTGTTGGGGATGCTCCAGAGTCCTCTCTGTCTGACAGCCCTTACATGCTGTATCACCCCTCTACAGATGGGAATATGAAGCAGAGAAGTGGAATTTGTTTCAACTAACTTTCAACTTCTAAGAGTTTGCTGCCTGAGTGGCCTCGACACAAAGTGGGTGCAGATCAACTCTTCCACAGAGAAGACCTTATCTTGGCCACAGAACCAATGAGAAAGGCACCTGAAGGTGCTGATGGGACTTTAAGATGGCTAAGTAAATTATGTTCCTAAACTCAGTTTTTAAACTCATTACTAAAGTCTGGATAGCATCTTAGCTACAGGTATCTTTGTTTTCTTCCAAGTCTCTCACGGTCCTTGTGAGGAGGTCTCTCTATATAGGGACTCACACAGTCAGAGCTGGAAGCGTTTTCACTGACAACATGAGCTTTCTGCTTGGCTCCCAAAGGAACAGAGGGAAATGCACACTAATAAAGACCATTACTTGTCAAGTAGCTGATAAACCGTCTGGTCAGCTCATCATAGTCCAGTGACAGAGAAATGCCATCTCCACCGGGTCCAGGAGGTCCCGGTGGGCCCTGAGGTCCAATTAGATACTGACGAATTTCTTCTCCTGGAAATGAAAAATGCATCTTTTAAGGATGTCCAGCTGCTGCAAAGAAACCAGGTGTGAAGAGTTCTCACCCTGTGAGCTGAGCCACCATCACTAGGGAGACCATCAAGACTGATGGATGCAAAGCTCCTTTCCCCCCACCCCCTCCTTTTCTGAGTGTGAACTGCCCTGTATATAGTGTCAGAAACATTAGTGACAGGGCTGGGAACCTCTTGCAATCCAGGGTTTGAGAAGGATGAGCTCTACTTGTGCTCTGTCTCTTCAGGACACCCTGGATAACATCTTGGGTAAAGGGAATAAAAAGTGGCTCAGCTGGGGAGGACCATGATGAGCTCTGTGGCATTTCAGCAGCCATTACTCTGTCTGGAACGTGGAATCTGATTGACTCCCCACTGGATCACGCAAGAGGAGTGCAGTGTTGGTCAGCACCATCAGTAAGCTTCAGGCACAGCAAAATGACATCCTGGCAATTCATCTATTAGCCCACAATAACAGAGTATGTAGAAAAGAATACAGAGCTCTGTATTCTCCTAAACTTAAGAACAGATATAGCGAAGGCTTTGGGGTGGGCAAGAAGAAATGGAAGGGACCTTAAGAGAGTGGGGGAGCTGAAAAGTAGAAGCTCGAGGTTTAGTGAGAGACTGGAATAAAGTGTGGGGAATTCCTGAAAAGGAAGGCAGATACCACCTAAAGAGCCAAGGAGAGAGAGTTAAAACTGCAGCATTACAACAGTGGGTAGGAAAAGCAAACAGGTAAGAAAGTATAGCTTCTGGAAAGCACATAGACTATCCTGCACAAGACACATAAATCTGTCTCCAAAGGACTCAGGAGACGACATTGCAGGCTGCTCAGCAGGACCTATGGCAGGCCTTTGCTCTTCAAAGCAGCTGCTGGTAACTCTGGTTGCAGGCAGGAGTCTGGAAGGTAAGGACAGATCTCCAGACTGCTGGGATCCTTTACTCTCAACCCCCACGTTGACCCTTGAGGGTCACTTACTCTGCAACATGTCCAGAAGTTCTTGGTACAAAACTGATGTAGTTGATACTGAACTGGCAAATGATTGATAGCGATCTGAAGAGCCTGTGGGAATGAAAAGGTTTCACATCAAGCAAGATAAGACAGAAGGCGAAGAGGAGTAAGGCAAGGACAAAGGAAAGCTGAATAAATCCACTCTAACTGGTGGAATGGGCTTCCTATGCCCCCACCCATGAATCAGTTGCTGTCTCACACATCCTGCTCATCTCCATAGCCATGTGGTCTGTGCTCTTCTGAGAGAGACCCCAGGCTACTTCCAAAAGCCCTGGGTATTTTATTTACTTCAGGAGAGCCCCAAGTGTACAAGACAGCCCCAGAATACTTAAGACCACATAAACCAAACAGAGCCACCTGTTTCAGTCTAGAAGGCATTACAGATCCATCCTACAGCTATTGCTTAATGTGAGACTTCATAGACAGCAGCAACTGTTCATCTAATTAAAATGGGATAAGGCTCAGAGGCCACCTCAGCTGTGTGGAGTCCAGGGTCAAGACTGCAGAAGATGAATAACTGGGTTGGAGTGCTGTTATTTAAAGACAGTTATTACTCCTCTTGTTCTCACCTCTTAAGTGTTGCACAAGTTCAGCTGAGCATGCAACTCAGTACAGAGCTTACCAATGTGGTACTTACTTGTCATGTAGCTCATAACATGGGTAGCCAACTGTGCATAATCAAAGGTTGTCCCATCTGCAGTGGTGATGATTCCAGGTGGGCCTGGAGGGCCTGGTGGGCCTTGGGCACCAGTCAAATAAGGCCTTACATTGTCACCTAGGGTAGGAAGGGCAAGATATGTTCACATCAGAGGGAAGACAATGGCCATATGCACAATGACTGGACCCTCTTCTCCTGGCAAAAAGCATGTCAATAGAAGGACAGTTCTGCAGAGGCCACGGTGAGCAACAGTACTTCACAATATTCAGCAGAAATACAGCCAGAGCAGTAGAGCTGCTGTTTCTAAAAGGGAGAGTGACAAGGGACTAAGGGAGAAAAAGAGAGATAGGCATGCGTCTGCTGACTCATAGCAAAATCTCATTATTACTCACTCTTCAGGTAGTCAGTGACATACTGCTGAATCTCTTGAGAAGAACTTCCACCTGGGCCAGGAGGACCGGGTGGCCCAGGAGGTCCTGGGGGTCCCTGCATTTGTCTGGATCCACCTGCAGAAAGCATTGTAAGAAGGAGTGTTTTTGGCATGGTTGTATTAGACCAACTGATGCAAAAGGGTGCTTGCACTGAGCCCTTCCCACAGGTCTGGGAAGACCTTTGATAATGGACTAGGGAGGGGATCCCCCTCCATCTCTGCACACAGCCCGAGCATGGGCTATTAGGCACTATAACAGCTTCAGTTTATTTGGTACCTTGTAATTTGGCCCTTGCAGCTCTGCAGGGCTGAGTTCAGAGACCTCCCTGGCTTCATAATGACAGACCTGGTGAGTCTGTGCACCAGAGTGCAATGCTGTGCAGATAAAGGTAGAGGTCCATAAAGCACACAGTCTCATCAGGGGAACCTTTCTGCCCTGCTGCTCACAATGCCAGCCAGCCTGGGCAACACCACCTCAAGAAACTCCTCACTTATCTCTATTTCAAGATACAGGTGGGTCCAGTATGACTTCTATCACCATGGTGTTGAGTGAAACCATAGTCTTTAAGGGGCCTTTCTTCCCAGCACCCTGATGTCGTACTTCTAGGACAACGTGGAGAAGTGGAGAGCTTGTTCACATGGAGGGACACATAAGTTAATCCATATGCACTTTTAGTGAAACTGCGTTAATACCCTGCATTAAGAGATGCTCTTACTTGGAATGAAAGCAGCTTAATTCACATGACTCCACCTGAGGCTAACTAAAACTGAACAAAGGGCACTTTTGTTCTGATCAGAACTTTTTTTCACTGGCGAGTTCAATGCAGCTTCCCTAGTCCTTTGTGGAACACCCTTAGACAATCTGGAATCCCTTTCTTTCATGTCCCACGAGGACACGCTCTGGCTCAAAGGATTCCCAACAAACTGGAAATTGAAAATTTGCAATTCTTAAATTGTCTGATTTAAGGCAGGCTGTGCAAAAAGATGTTTTGAACACAAATACCGTCAGTGTTAGGTGAGCACCCACACTTGTAAAACCCAAAGGAGCTTTCTCAAAGTCCACACCAGGTTGTCAGCATTTCTTGATAATATTAGAGCAATGAGGGCCTGGCCTCTTACCTCGAGATGCTCCTGGGATGCCAGGAGCGCCTGGGACACCTGCATCACCTGGAAATCAGAGTGAGGGAGACAGTAATGAGTGTCACTTCATGTTGCATATTTGATTCTTGAAAACAGTTGAGCTACATGTTGTTAGAGAAGCAACTACCCAGCCCTTGTAATAACTAGCTTAAATTAGCAGCTGGTTGGGGAAGAGCAGAAGAAGGAGGCTACAGCAGCTTTTCTGAGCCTTCTGTGACATGCTCAGGTGCCTTGTGCTCAAAGCAATTCCGTTGCCATGGTCCTGCTCTGCCTGAAAAGGCAGAGGTGGGCACAGTTGTAGTTTCAGCCTTCAGTCTCAACCACTATCAGCTGAATGAGACCACCAGCAAAGAAAGAAAAGAAGATTTTTAACTTCACCTTTAGGTCCAGGTGGGCCTGGTGGGCCTGGAGGTCCCTGTATGGTGATTCTGTCACCTGCCAATTGCAGAAGAAGAGTCAGAGTTTCACAGGAATAAAGTGCGTGGACAAAATTCTGGCTCCACTAAAACTAAGCTAGAATAAATAGAGCAGGATTTTGTCTCCTGGTTTCAGCCTAGGGACTGTGTATTCAAAGGTGGAAAGGGTGCATACTGACCATGGGAGGAGAATGCTGAAAGGCCAGGCTCACCCGGTTCTCCTGGATGGGACACAGAAATGGAGGAGCAGTCATATACACAGGTAAGCTACCCTACGCCCCACTGATATCTTCTGGAAGCCTCCTTACCTGTGAATCCTCGTGGACCTCGTTCACCTGTGAGCAGGGGAGCAGAGGAACAGTGTTAGCATTCGCTTTGTTCTGACCTGCAGCATCCCAGCCCATACCACAGAATATATTATCATGGTCTTGAATTTGCAGGGCAGAAATGGGTAAAGGGAGTAGGTCCCATGACTTCCTGCTGAGAGCCAAGCTCTGCTTCACTGGGCCACCTCCTTGCACTGACTTAGCCAAGCCCACACTGCATTTTGCAAAAAGATTGTTCCCCTTCAATGGCAAATCTGAAGCTCTGAATGCTTCTGAATCTAACAGGCTTGCAACGTTGGGATCTGAATACAGTGATTGCCTTGACACCAGTACTGGATGCTAATAAATTCCTCTGACAAACACGGACTTGTTTAATGGCTTCAGATAGGAGTCCTACCAACCACTGTGCTAACTTTCTTACAGCCACAGAAAGGCAGGACATTTCCTGCTTCCAAGCCTTTCCTTTGTTATTTTCAGTCGGAGGTGCTGAGATCCATCTAGTATGTTGCTGAGGCAGCAGGATATACCCACCTTGGTCTCCCTTTGGACCTGGTGGGCCTGGTGGACCTGGTGGGCCTGTGAGGAATGTTTCTGTAATTAAAACAAAAAGGTTCCTTCATGACATCCAACAGAACATGACACAAGTTTTCTTTGCCTCCATCTAGTCCTAGCCAAGGATGTGCTCTCTGGAACCCCCGCAGTCATTCCCACAGCACAGGTGAGGGAATGAGTGGATGAGTGGGAAGAACCTACCTGAGGTAGACATGGAAGATCCTGGTCTCCCTGGTGGACCTGGAGGTCCTGGCAATCCTTCTCCTAGGCAAACGTGACACAAAAAGGCTTCAGGAAGGATGAACCTCAGCAATGTAAGTAAACGCACATCAGAGCTGCTACACCTCCAGCCATGGCCACAGCTCAAATACTTTGAAGTGTAGGCTAGTATCATTGTTTTCTCCACACACATCTAGACCTGATAGTTATTTTTCATTATCATTTGCCACCGCAGCAGACATAGGACAGGGAAACTCCCTTCTTTGTGGTACAGAGTGCTTATCCCAGCTGGCCTTCACTACATTGAAAGGGAAGGTTCATTTTATCACACAACTGATCTACTCCCCTTTGCTACTGAGCAGAGAGCAAGAAATGCAGTCATGCTCCTGTCTCATGTCCTCCTGCACTGCTCCTCTTCTGGTTGATAAAGGGAAACCTGTGCTACAGAAAGTGGGGATTTTCTCATGATAAGAACTGCTCTACTTGTCCCCAGATGGAAGTTATGGCTGGAGAAGTAAGAAGTAACGATGAAATTGATTGCAATTATTTTCTTTGGGGACTTGAGAGCTTTGAGTGTCTTCCCAAAAAATATGGCTTTTATGAATTACTACTCTGGTGAGCAAACCTCTGCCAAAGCAATTTTCCTTTCTTGGGCAGCATCTTGCTGCTGTGAAACTATACTGCAGTGAAACTGTGTTAGTAGGAACCTCCTGTGTCAAATTTGGCTTCCATTAAAGTCAGCCCTTCTAACTTCCACCAGGTCCAAAATTGCATCTGGGATAGCTCAAGGCACAGGATAGAGGCACTGCAAAAACCTCCCACTTTCCAGGTTTGTTTCAGAGAAACAAGCTCTCACCTGGTGGGCCACGAGGTCCAGGGGGTCCCTGCACAGATTCACCTGATAACAAAAGAAATAAGAGTATTATAGAATATTTACTCGGCAAACTGCATGGCTCCGAAATGTGCTATGTGTTAGCGTCTCTCTGTTTATGTACTGAGCTCTGCTCTGTTACGTACCTGGTGGTCCAGGGGGACCTGGTGGTCCTGCTCGCCCTTGTAAATCTGCCATCACTGTACAAATGAAACACACACACAAAAAATAAGGAAAATTGTTGCTATGGAGCTACTGCTGCTATGGAAACACTGTTATGTTGCTGTTAGAAGCTCTTATAATCAAAGGTTGACTAAGGCAGCACCTGGGTGACCTAAGCCAAAGCTGAGGCAGCGAGGGGAGAGGTGAGATGTATCTGGTTGCCAGCGTGCAGGCTAGGACATGAAACAAAATACAGTACTGAGCAGGCTGGCAGCATATTTGAAACAGGCAGGAGATCTCTCTGGAGAGTAATGGTTGCAGAGGGGAAGAGCAAAGTACTCAAAGGCTAGCAAAGGAGCAAAAGAACTTTCAAGGAGATGAAAGATTCTTCCAGAGGCCAGTTTCGAAGGAGAACATTACACAGCCATTACTTAACAAGTAGCTTCACTGTGTTATCTTGATTGGAGGTGTAACCTCACCTCCAAGCTTAGCCACAAACTCAAAGTTCAGTGATGCTGAGAGACAAGACTCCTGAATGGGGGATGGGACAGTACCAAACCATGGTCTGGATCTACATGACCCATTCAAATGGCAATCAGGCAAGGACCATTCATGACTTTCTGCTCTCCTCTACCTTGCCTCTCCTGCACACTTGCAGAGGTCCCAGACCCTAAGTATACTGACTGTAAGGGCACCACACATCTAGTATTGCACAGAGCAAGCAGACCCTTTTCTTGGGATGCTGCTAAACCATTCTGTTCTGCTCTACAATTTTTCATCTTAAAACAGCATTGCTGCCCTGTAAATTCATCCTTTAATTTGCTTGATTTTGATTTCTGTTGCTTAGCATAACATGCCTTTTCAAACTGGTTCTTCTCTTACAACTGGCTCTGTGCTCCTGTTGCATAGGGAACCACCCTGTGTGAACACAGGGCCTAAAAGGCCAGGCTGAAACCTCACAGGTCAGTGACAGGCTCTGCTGTTAGGGACTGCTCACTGGGCACCATTCCTTAGCTTACCTCTCTGCAACACGGGCCTGCTGCCATCTACTTCCTTTTGAAAGCACATTGGGATGCACAGATGACAAGGAGGGCAGAAAAGGTAGCTGGTGTTGCTGTCCCACCACCAAACACACACACACTTGCCCTATGTCACATTGACTGGAAAGAGGTAGAGGCATCTCTTGTTAGCTGTGAGCAGGTGCCTTGAGGCCTCTGGCACCCCTCCAAGCAAGGGAGTGGAAGGCAGGTCCTCTTACTTTGAGATGCTAATGAGGAAACTTCTGCTTTGACAGTTTCTATCACAGCTTCACCTGCAGATCCCTTCTCACCCCGTGGACCTTTTTCAGGAAAGAAAAAAAAAAAAATTAATTATGTAATCAAGAGAGGGTGACATTCTGTACCCACTCCTTACTTCCCTGACAACAGATTCAGACTCTGTTTATGTGAACTGGGAGCATGAACCGAGTCCCTGGCTCTGAGTGACACTGTATTCAAATGTGGAAAACACTGCAGTTTGCTCTAACAGGATCATAGAAAAATGGTTAAGGAATGTTCTTAGGAGTCAGCTCTGTTCAGACCCTTCCAAACAGATGGCTGTCCAATTGGCAGTGGTTTCACAATGACACTATTCCCAATTTGGTTTTAGTTTGTTCTCCCACCTTTCAGAATGGCAGGAGGTGTTCAGCAGGGCTATATCCCCTACCATAGAAAGACAACTGCACTTGATAAATGCTTTAGCAATACCAGCCTCCAGAAAAAATAACATAAAAAAAGCACCATTTGCAGCATCCACAACATACTGGCTCTTACCACCCCCCATCTTCCCCTGGGAGGGAAAAAAAGAATAGAAATTCTTTACAAGACTAATTAAGCCAAGTACAGCAAAATTAACTGAAAGGAGGAAATCCGCAAACAAAAGGGAGAGGGATTGTGCCAAGGGCTGGCAGAGTTAGAAATAAAAGAAAACTAATGAATGCAGTTCTCTTAAGCAGAATCAAAGCTGATGGAGATCGGTACCTTGCTGTCCCGGGAGACCAGCTGGTCCAACAGGACCTGGTTTCAAAGGAAAAATTGCATTAGATTTTCCTAGTTGTATTTTACAGTACCAGAAAAGAACCAATAAGTCTTTCATAAGAACTGAGACTATCAAATAATGAATTTGTCTGCACAAGTAAGTGGAATTGCTATGGGGTATGAATTCATCAGTGTCCCATGTATTACGTGAAGCTCCAGAGAAGAGGCTTATTTTCCATCATGTGAGAATTAAAGTGCTTGGTGCCTCTGAGACTGGGGAAATAACCAGAAGGTCACTGACCACATCAGAAAGGCAATAGGCCTAACCCCCCTCTCACATTCCCTGCTGCAAATTGAGGCTAGCTCTACCAGACCAGCCCCAGGATTAGCTCCAGCTAAAGAGCTGGGAGAGGCACAGAAGAGCCATGAGAACCAGGGTTCAGGAACTCTGCTGCCTGACGCTGGGGAGATGTCTGAGCTGGGACAGAGGAGTCTGAGGCTCAAGCTCACGGATAGCCAGAGTCTCTCTGTGTGTATGTGTGTGAAAGATCTGCAGATGCTCATGTGGGATTTCTGCTGTCTCGAGTTCAAAGCTAAGAGTGGAAAACAAGCACTTCCTGATTTCAGTAACAGTTCTGGCAAAGGGATTAGACATAAACCTGCTTTCCTGAGAGGCAAAAGAGCTTGATTCTGCTCATGGGATTTGACCTATCGCTACTTTGTACTCATCAGACAAAGGATAACAGTGTTACTAGTTTCTTCATCTTCTCAGCCCTTCCTGCTGTCCTTCCCCACTGTGATCATATCCCATTTCTCCCTCGAGGCTGCTGCCTTCCTAGCTCAGCCCAAGATCTCAGTCTTTCTGCAGGGAAGGGTGAGGACCATGAGTCCTGCCTGAGCAATCTTGCCTCCCAGACAGGGTGGTTTGGCAGTGACAATAAACATCACACATTAAATTAAGAACTGGATGCACAGTAACATAAGCTGCCTGCAAAAGCCAAAGCAGAGGAGCAACTTCTCACCTGGAACACCTGGGGGTCCAGTGGGGCCAGGTGGGCCTGGGGGACCTGGTGGGCCTGGCAGAGCAATAGTTGATGAACCCTCTGAAACACAAACACATACAGTTGTGCACATACACATACATACACACATCCAGCAAATGCATAACAAATCTATCCTTAGGGAATCACACATCTGTAGTAGATGTATTCTCCCAACACAGGGAGCCTCAGTACAGGTCTGACACACAGTCAAGATTAATCTAGGATTCATAACAAAAAAATGAAAATCCTCTAAAAGCAGAAGTGTTCGAACTCCCACAGCACTACCTACCAGCACTTAAGACCTTTCCTGGAGCTCCAGGTTCTCCTATGAAAACAAAGGGACAAAAGATGAACTTTTTTGGAGAAGATCTGTCACTATCTCAATGACATTGTCTTACCAACACGTGATTTCTGTTCTCCTTGCCCTTGATCTCATCTGAGAAGTTATAGCACTAAAAGGTCATGGGGAAAGCCACAGAGCTCAGCTAATCCAGAGATATCCTCTGATCAGCTTTCCAAGCACTCTATCTGCCAGCACAGGCACCAGGCCTTCATTTAGCCGAGGCAAGCACACAGCTTCCACTGCAGTCACAAGCATTGTACTTGTACACTCAGGGCAGAACCATGTTTACTACGGTTTTCTCAGTGGAGAACTGACATGCTGAGTGCCTCAGCAGATGCTCTGCCTTTCCTGTACACTGAGGGAGGCTTCGGCTGCAATCTGTGTCTCAAACCTTCCCTTCTTAAAGCCACTAGATGCCACTGTTGGTTCAGGGACTGGTCAGCAGAGCAGACAATCCTCCCTAAAACACAGTGCTTAGAGAGAAAATGAGCATTAAGGAAGAAACAAAACTCACCTTTAGCCCCTGGTCGGCCTGGGTTGCCTGGAAGTCCTGATATGAGATAGATTAACAATTTTAAATGGTTAGTGCAAATAATGTTTGCTCTGTTTTCACCAGGTACCCCGATTGAGTTTCACTTCTGGGTTTACAGAAAGAACTCCCTGCTCAAGACCCTGGATTTCAGCATTTATACACAGGTTGCTGACAGCAAGTGGATGAATTCACCATGGACTGTAGCCTGAGCTGGTAGCGTCCCTGGGCATGGTTAAAGGCTTCCCTTCTCCCACTGCTCCCTGGATGATGGCACTGCTCCCTAGATTTAGCTGTACCTTATTCCAGGTACTGCTCCCTGTCCTAAGGCTCCTGGGTCCCCTCAAACCACTTCTGCTTGCAGACGTCACATCTTCTGTTTCCACTTCTATTGCTACGTGCTCTCCCTTGTTTCTGCTGCCGATTAGAATGACTTTTCAGTGATAAACAGGGGACTGAAACATGCTACTTGTTGCAATCTATGTTTTGGGGAGAAGTAAATTTTCAAAGCCCCGCATTCCTCAAAAATTACATGCCAACCACAAAACCTGTCTCAAAAGCCAAAGGAGATGCAGACACCTTGGGATATCACTTTGGAAACCCTGAGCAGAACAGAGGGGAAATGACAAGGTTTTTTAGTCATTGATAAATTGCCTGTCACTGACAAATTGGAACATGGTGGAATAGCCTACCTGGTGGTCCTTGGGGTCCTGTGAGACCTGGCAGAAAAAGGAAAAAAAATCTAAGATGTCTGTAGAAATTTCAGGTGGGGAAGACAGGGAGAAAAAGAGTACATTTACTTGAAATTATAACACACAGTCCACAAGCCTAGAACCTGGTGTGTAAACTGAATGTTGGCTCAGAGCAGCTGATGTTCATTTGCAGTCTGTGCAACTCCGAGATCACAAAGGGTCTAGATTCCCTGTGTATTTTCCTTTCATCACAATCTTACAGTACAGAGATCCTCTGCCAGTCTTCAAATTGAGACTGGAAAGTTTTACAAAGACATCTGTGTTCATGACTGAACAGAAAGTATTTTTGTTCCCTGTGTGCTTTTACCTGGCTGTCCTGCATCTCCAGAGGGTCCTGGAGGGCCTCGGAGTCCTGGCATTCCCATAAAACCCGGTTCACCTAGGGATAATAATAACCATTAACAAGCCTTTGACAAGATTACAACCTACCAATCAGTTCAAGCACGGCAACCAGCCCTCCTGCAGCCATTTCTACTTATTGTATCCTCATAGTCAACTGGCCATTTCCAGCATCTGTGTCTGGGAGGTGAACATCAATGACAGAAGAGTTCTCTACTGAGAACAACTGTCACAAGTTTAGAGCCAGCTCCACTGTATGTCTCCATTCCCTGCTTACATGGTTGACTCTACAGTTCTTCTGAGAGAGCAAGATCCCAGAACATGAATCTGCCGCCATCTTGTCCCAATCCTTTTACAAATCAGAAAGTACTTGCACTTCTACCTCAAAGGAATCCCCTTACCTTTTTCACCTGGTTGTCCATCACGACCAGGTTGTCCTGTCCAAAGAAAAAAGACTGTTAGGGTCCACTGAAATAGTACCACAGTTGCTCTGTCCTCCTACTAAGTGCACAGTCCTAAACACAGGAGTGGTTTTTATCACATTTCATCTTTAAGAAACCTTAGCTGCAGTTACTGAAGATCCAGAAAACATTCACTTGAACCTTAACTGTAGAACATCTTTTTTTGAGTGTACAGACTCATCTTAGCTATCTAGAAGAAAGACCTACTATTACAACCAGTATGATTCCACTTCCATGTTGCTTCCTTGTCCATGCTCACAGAAACACACTCTGGGTGGAAATGACATTGCCCCCCATATAAAGACAGATGTTTACTGTCACCCACCTGCAGGTCCTTTAGCCCCTGGCTCTCCTGGAGGACCAGGCATTCCTCTTGAGCCTTGTTCACCTGTAGCAAAATGGTAAGAAAATGAATGAAACAAATCTTGGTGAAGATGCAATTTATGACTGTCAGCAATATTTGGCACTTTGCAATTGAAAACCAGCATTGACAGGATGTTCAGGCCTCATGATTTGTTACTGTCTCTGCGCATTAAAAATGCTCCAGTGACATGACTACAAGGAACATGAGGGAGAATTTCCCTAAAGCTAAATACAAAGATTGCTACCAAGATTATTGGATTCAAGAATAGGATATATTTGTTTAAAACTTGAGTGCAAATTTAAAACTCCTATAACAAATAGCTTTCTGAAAAAGTGTAATGATGTTAACTGGGATTAGCTGGGCTGTACTGTTATCTGAAAACTCAGATAATGCACGTGTATATTAGATAGGCTGTTATTCCAGGTAAACAATCCACTGACCTGTCATTCCACGAGAACCCTTCTCACCCTGATCACCTGTGGCAGAAAAAAGGGAAGGATTCTGTGAGATTGTTTCACTGTAAAATGTTTCTATCAGAGAAAACAAAGTCTGCTTTCTGACAACAGCACAGAAAAAAAGCCAAAGAAGAATAGAATTAATTCCCAGGCATAGCAGCCATACCTAAAGGAGTCTAAAGAAAATATCCACAAAATACATCTAATTAATCAGCATACCTTTGGGTCCAGGGGCTCCCATGGCTCCTTTCTCACCTTAAAGATACACAGAGAATTTAAGAACAGTAATAACAAGACAGAAGTGAATGGAATTTCACACATCAAGACAAATCACAGGGAAATGGAACATATTGCCCAGAGTGGCTGTAGAGTCTCCTTCTCTGGAAATATTAAAAACCCACTGGGATGCAATCCTGGAAAACCTGCTGTAGGTGAACCTGCTTTAGCAGGAGAGTTGGACTAAATGATCTCCAGAGGTCCCTTCCAACCCCTGCCATTCTGTGAAATACAGATTCTCTGATATCAGACAAACTCAAACAAGAAATACCTTTCCTACAACAAAGCACCACCCATCCAAGCATGTTTCCCCATCTAAACAGCTCTGTTACCTCTGTGACTCTTGTATTTCTCAATATTTGCTTGCAACCACTGACTAGTTTCTCCTCCCCTTTTCTCAGTCTGATGCTTCTCTTTGCCCCTAGCATAAAAATGCTACACACTCAGAACAAGTCTGCTGCTCAGAGGAGTGCTAACAAAAGCATATCAGCCTGTGCTGCTCTAATTGCCAAGGGGAAGAGGAGCTTACCTTTAGCACCTGGGAGACCTGCTTCTCCTCTAAATCCTTGTAGGCCAGGAGGACCTGAAGAAATATGAGATGAGGGTTTTAAATCATCCCACTCACTGAAGAAAAACTATGAGAAACTGTCATTCTGTTGTTTGGCTTTGTTTTTTTTTCCTCTAGTCTGTAGATGCCATAGCAAAGGAATGCAGCACTCACCTGGAGGACCCTGTGGGCCTGGAGAACCCATCAGACCTGTGAATAGGGAACATGGATTTTGTTTCAGAAATTAGAAAATTAGAAAATGAACAAATCTCTTTTGGTTTGCCTCAAAGCTTCCACAACCCAATAGGTGTTCAGCAGATTAGAATTCCACCAGCCACTGGAATAATTTTCATCACTGGCATCCCAAAATACAGGACAACAAATCTACAGAATTTAGTGCTTGTGACAAAGGTTTTTCCTAAAGCAAGCTAATAAGACTCAAGTCTTCCATCCTGGCTGAGACACTGGGATTTGTGCTTCAGGTGGGACCTGATTTTTTTATAGTGCAATTTTTATCACAGTTACATGGATTGTAGAGCCGTAACTCTGTTAGAAGCCTGTTAGGGATATGGAGTTAACCTTATTATTTTAGAAAGCAAAGAATAAACAGCTGGAAACATCACACACTGTATTTTTGAGAAACCTCCCTGCCAATCCCCATTCTCACTAAAAATCTCCAAGGGTTATGCTCTAAAGGTTATGTGCACCTACCAAAGTAAATTTTATCTAAAATGAGGGCCATCAGTTCATTTCTCTGATTACTGCAGTGCAACACAAGTGAAACAAGAAGGCTGTAGGGCTCATTTACTACTAATCAGTCTGCTTAGCTGTCTCCATCCATCTTCATATTTACCTTTAAGGCCAGCAGAACCTGGGGGACCGGGTGGCCCTGGAGGACCTGGCTCACCAACAACACCTGCAGAATAACAGAATGAATAGATACTGTGTAATACAACTGTGATCCTTTTTTTTCCATTATCCCATCTCCCATTATTCTTTCTCTGGCAAGTGTTGTGAATGATCTGCGGTTCAGTCGAAAACACCCAAATAAGCATGCACTGTCCAAGAAAAAGTCCCACCTCACTTGGCTTTAGGATGGACAAGACAAATTCCCCAGCTTTGGTGACTTGGGTTGCAGGGAAGAAGATGACCTTGATACCAAGTGCTTTTGGTTCTGCTCAACCTAAATCTGACTGTGAGACCTGGCAAACCAAAATAATCCTTGTTTCCCCATTGTAAGTTTGGCAAAAATAAACCCCATAGGCCAGATTCGTCTGCGCTGGGAAATGTCTGAAATGAAATCTAGATTTGACTAATCCAATCCAATTCTATCACTGAGGTGTTTCATAAATTGGGACCAAACTCCAGCTTTTGTCCATCTCTGCTTTATCCAAGAATGGGACACCTAGTTCCTACCTCTGTCTCCTTTTTCTCCAAATCCAGGTGGCCCAGGCTCCCCTCGAGGCCCTGGTAGCCCTTCTCGACCTCTTTGTCCCATAGGACCTTCCATGCCCGGATCACCTACAGGAAACAAAGGCCTTGTAAAAAAAAAAAAAAGTGTCTTTATGGGAGGCTTTGGGAAAGAGGATCCATGGGCACTCCTTCCACCATGGAGAAGGCAACAATCACACCGACCTCTCTGTCTGTATTTGTATGCCATGTGTCAATCAGTTGTGAGAGACTCACATCACTGATAGAGATGCTTACCCATGCTGCCTTTCTGTCCTTTTGGTCCTTCTGGTCCTTGGTGACCAATTGGGCCAGGAATGCCTGGAAAAAAAAATACACAACAAATGTTCAGTCCTTGTCTGTGTACCATGGAAGAATAACATGCAAATTAGGGGAACCTGAAGCCTGGAGGGATTCATCATCTGAGGTAAAGAATACATTACTTGGAAGGTGGGTACTTGAACAGGGAATCTTTAGAAGAACACAATACCTATAAGAACACAAGGAAGTTGGACCAAGTACTCATGTAACTGTGGGACTTTTTCAGAGGTAGGCTGGGATCTTCACAACCCCAAATTAGGAAAGCTCAACTAAGTGGAAATCAGGCTGAGTCTGTGCTTGTAACCAAGTCTCTGAGCTGTGTCTGTAGCTCAGCACCAAGTTATTAATCAAGTGACAATCTATGCTAAATATTAACTCTTTAGAGAATCACCCTGAGCTAGGTTTGCAGTGCAAAATTGGTTCTTGCCTATAGTAATGTCACTAAATGTCCTTCAACAAAGGGGAATTGTATTACTGCTCACCTGGGACACCAGGAAGTCCTCTCTCTCCTGTAGAGTGAAAGAAATACACAATCAGTGGGGAATGGGTCTTCCCTGTTTGTCACTTGGGCCAGCTCTCACCCCCCATAAGAGGGGGTTTATGTTCCTGGTATGTTCTCAAGTTCTACCATCTCCAGCAATGTCACATTAGCCTCCTTGTATTTATGCAGTGGACTGAATCATTCACACCATGCAAAATCCTCTGAAGCTCTCTGTGACTAAACCAGGTAGAGTTTGGCTTCAGAACTGACTTTCATCCAGGTGAAAGAAGTTTCTAGATTCAACATGAGATCTGTTCTCTCTTCTGCTATGAACTCTAAAATTATCTTTACCCAAAAAAGGAGCAAAAAACCCTACCACCACAAGATTATCTGAATTACAAAACACATCAGCTTCTCCGTCTAACTTTTGGAGTAACAAAAACCCATTTGCTACCCAGGCCCTATGGCAGGCTGCCAATCTACCTGACAAAGCAAGTAGCTCCAGACTCACCTCTAGGACCTTGCATTCCCATGTCACCTGAGAAAGGAGGCAAAAAAAAAAATAAAATTTCAGATCAGGAGAGATCCTGCAGATATTTCCAATGATTACTCATTAATTTTGTTTTCCTAGTTGCTTTCAATGAAACATCAAGGAGTTTTGGCTGAACAGGGACACTTCACACTTGAATAGTGCAGGGTCAGAGCCATCCCACTAGTGGCAAACAGGATCTGGCCTTTCACACTGGCACAATGCAAGATTTGGCCTCCTGTATTCTTCATGAGATCAGGCCCTCTACATTTTACGTGGCAAACAAGCTATACACTGAAGCAGGACTAGGGAAGTGATCATCCTCCTGTCCTTAGTAGTGGTGAGGCCACACCTTGAATACCGTGTTCAGTTTTCAGCTACTGACTACAAGAAAGACACTGAGGTGCTGAAGCATGTCCAAAGAAGGACAACAAAGCTGGTGAAGGGTCTAGAGAACAAGTCCTATGAGAAGCAGCTGAAGGAACTGGGATTGTTCAGCCTGGAGAAAAGGAGGCTCAAGGGACACCTTACTGCTCTCTACAATGACCTGAAAGGAGGTTGTACTGAGGTGGGTGTCAGGCTCTTCTTCCAAAAAGTGACAGGATGAGAGGAAATGGCCTGAAGTTGCACCAGGGGAGGTTTAGACTGCATATCAGGAAATAATTCGTCACCAAAAGGGTTATCAATCATGTGTAAATGTGGTGCTTAGTAATATGGTTTAGTGGTGGACTCAGCAGTATTAGGTTTACAGTTGGACTGGAGGATCTTAAAAATCTTTTCCAACCTAAATAATTCCATGATTCTATGATTTTTTTTTTTTTTTCCAAGTATAAACCTGCTTCAACTTTCTCACTGCCACTTGCCCCTTTTGGCAATATCCACCCCAAACTTGTGCATTGCTAGAGCCAAGGAATAGGACAGGGGAAGAGGAGGACTACATGGCTGTACCTTTCTCACCAGGTTCTCCTTTCTCCCCTCGAAAGTAGCCTGCAAGAGGAAGTGAAGGGGCTGTTAGAGTGCATTACACAACAGAATAACCACTTGCTTCATGTACAAGGATCCTTCTATTTGGAAGCACAGGCTACCTGCATGCACAGCTTTGTAAGCAGTTTCCTCAGCCGATTTGCTTTTGGAAATCAATGAAACTTCTGAAGCTGTGAGAAGGTAGGCTCCTCTGTTCCTAGCCTATTTCCATCATCTGCTAAACAGAAGTAGATCATCTTTCCCTTGCTAACATAAGTAGCATGAGAAATAAAAGTGTGGGTTCATTTTTCTGTGTAGTTCTTTCCAAATGGAAAGCTCATTTGCTACAGCAAACATGATACATCCTGGCACAGGATGGCATGTCCACAACCTCATTTATTATCTTTTTTTTTTTTCTGCTGGCTTTAAGGGATGCAGCACCAGTGTTTGTGGCAGCACTCTAAGCTCCAGCACAGCCTGTCTGTGAGGACAGGTGAGTGCACTATTTTTGACAGACTTCATTGCAGACTTCATGACAGACTTTGAGTGTTGTTTTTCATGCCCTGGGGCAAGCAAATCCTCCCAATCCCCTCTAAATAACCCAGTCTCATACAGCATCTCAGGCACTGACTCTGCTCACCTCGTTCTACTTCCTTGTTCAGTCTGCTCTTCACCATCAACCAGACTGACTCTTCATTTTCATAAGGGAAGGTTGAGGAGGGTGAAATACCATGAAGAAAATCTACTCTTGAAACATCCTTTTCTATTTTTGAATTCCCTTGGTTAATAGTCTGGAGGCCACCATTGATTCTTTCCAGGTTTTCCACACGAGATTTCAGGTTTCTCACGTCTTGTGCTGGAAGGTTAAAGTAAAATGCCAGGGAACATGCTGCCACAGATGCACTCCTGCAACACCTACTTCTAATAGCAGGGACAAGGCAATACCATGCCAGATAGCCATGGCTAATGAGTGTTGTACGTTTGTTCTTTATATCTTTCTTTCCTAGCAGGGATATCTGGAGTTTAAATGACAACTTTGGAATCTATGAGACTCAGAGAAATAAGATCTCATATCTCAGTAGTTTCCCTATCCTACTCACCCCAAGACTATGTAACTCCCCATCAAAGGTTTATATTCCTTATCCATTCTTTCTGTTCACTTGTAGTATCTTACTGGTCGTAACCATCAAGCTGAACGTGCTCCTCAGTTCCCTGGCTTGATACCTCTGGTATGTGGCCTCTTTGCCAGCTTATGCCCTCTGTCTTTCTATCCCATTGAACATTTTGTTCCTCAGTTATTTCTTACCCAGAGCAATGAGTCCAAAAAGCAATGCAAGAAGAAGCAACCAGGCCAGAAGTAAACCCAGCAGCCATTTCCACCAGCTACAGCAGGAACCACAGGGACACCAGGACGGTGCTGATCCCATTGCACCCCCTGCATCACCATTTCGTATTTCTGGAAAAAGGAAGGGGCAGTTTCATGGTTAATGAAGAGTTCCTTGATTTCAGTCAAGAATCTCTTCAAATAAGGACACCAAAGTCTGATCCATTATACAAAGGGCTATGGAGAAAAATCTTTACCCCCACTAAGCACATGGTGAGTGTACTTCTAGTCCTCATGGAAACTGGGAACAGCATTGCCAATGGGAATTCCAATAGGGAACAACACTCAGTGCATGTTAAAATAACATCTGAACATTTTCATATGTTATTTTAACATCTGAACATGATCCCCTCCTTGGGATCAATTTTTTGTACAGGTTTGAGCCAAAAAAAGCCAGCAAAAGCCAGCATGGTCTGCCTGAGCCCTCTCATCCCCATAAATCTGTTCTGGTAGCAGGGTGCAGCTGTACTGTCAGCTATCTGATTTTCTCCAGCAATAAAAAAATACCTCTACTGCCCATTCATCCACAATCAAATCACTGGTACCGATTTCTCTGGCGTGTGCTATATTACAGAGTAGACTCCTGAATGTTCCTTCCCTCTGATGTCATCGCACAGAGATCACTCATACACACAAATGCTTTTGGTATATTCTGCTTTGGTGCTTCTTCCAACGAAAGGCTGAATTGCATTGCTTACCTGCATAAGTTGCTTTGTCCCTTGTTGGCACGGATTTCAGTCCTCCTGTTTCAACAGCAGTAAAAGAGGTTTTAACAGTCTTTCTATGCATGATTAAACTTAAGAGCATGGGCTTGAAAGGGGAAGGTAGTAATGGAGGCAGAAGGAGAAAGTTCTGGTTTATTTCCACAGGGACACTCTTACCATTTGCATCTGATTTTAGGCCGGTATCTGTAGCATAAGAAAATCCCTGCTTCTCTTTTTTCAAGGTGTCTTCTACAAAGGATCCTGTACAGGAAACAAATATAATTAAAAACATTACACCAGAAGTTCAACCAGGCCTATCTTTTTTCATTAGTAAAAGGCATATAGCTCTGTCTGTTTAAACCTGATATAGGTTTTTGTTTTCAAAGCTCCTGAGCTTTGCGAAATATGCCAAGGCACAATCTTGAGCTACAAACACAAAAGCTAGACCTAGATTGCAGTCGGCACAGTTACAGACTAACTGCCTGCCAGAGCTTCTTGTTTCGCTTGCAGGGCGTTGACTCATGTGTAGTATCCTGAACTCTCAACTCCCTCTATGATCCATCTCCATTTCTCTGCCCTCAGCATATCCACATGTCCCAAAGAAGAGAAGCTACCTCCATTAAGCCCAGTGGTAGAGGCACTAAAGACTTTGCCACTGTCCTTTGTCATGATCAAGAGCTCCATCTCCTTTTTTGCAGGGGCATTCTCCTTCTCTAGCAGCAGGAACTTGCAGTCTTTGCGCAGCACGTCATCTCCCTGGGAGTTCAAAACAGTTCCTCCTGGGATATTGGTAAAGGATGGGAAAGAGGAGGAGATAAGTGTGAGCTACTGAGTCATAACTACATGCCATAACATGGGTTTTTTCATTAAAATAGGTAGTCCCATTGTGATTAGGGTTACCATTACTATAAACACCAAGTAAGAGACACACTGGTCACTGAAGCTAAGAGGAGAACTGTGTATGTCATTAGATTTCTTTAGAGATATTTCACTAGCAGGGGAGCAACTGCTGCAAGAAATGGAGAGCATCTGGAATTCAATCACATGTAGAAATTATTGTTTCACCTCCTCATGCCTCAAACACACTTACTATAGAATCATCGAAACTCACTCTGAAAGAGTCATTCAAGGGTCATCAGAGCCAGTACAGCTTATGATGAGGAGCACCTTGAGCAGACCTACTCCAGTAAGCACATTTGCTTTCTTTTCAGAAAGGTACTGGTAGGAGACTTGGCTAGTGATGTTATGCTCCCAAGGAGCCAGCTGTTATTGTCACGCAGCTGCCTGGATCTCTAACTCATTTTTATCATGATATGCTTGTACAAGGCCATGCCTAAAGAATGTGAATAGCACACTCACCTGCTGAGGCAGACACACCAGTACTTGCCACAGTGTTGCTCTGAGAAGTGTTCTTTAGCCCATAGGCTGCAACAAAGAAATTTGATAACGAAAGGGATGAAGGATAACACGGTGTCTACACACATCAACCTTGAGTTACATTCCATTTCAAAAATCTTTTCTCATTCAGAGTACCTAGGACAACTCAAACAAGCAAGAGCTTCCCCAGCAAGCAAATCTCTAATGCTTACATAGGTACTGGGAGCTGTTCCTGCACTTGCAAAGCAGAAGGAAAGTTCCTAATTATCCCTTCATACCACATGGCTCATCATAAGAAGATAGTAATGAAGAAGCCTCTGTCAGTACAAACTTTCTAGTCGCTATAGAAAAGGTGGGAGAAGGCAGGACACATGGGTGACCCTCATGCTTTCTCTAGGTTTAAATTGTTGCTCACCTGCGGAGGCTGCAGTAGCATTGTGGGTCAGGGTTGAAGAACTTGGAGACAGGTTGTTTTGAACTCCAAACACTGCAAAGAAAAATATTGCAATGGGGATTAGAGGAGTCCTTCTGTGCAGGTAGTATTCTTGCTAAAAACAAAACAAGCCCAATTATAATAATGATGACCTCTCCCAAAACACTTTGCCAGCCAGATGGAGGTATCACAGGCCAAAGCATTTCTGTTCAGAGATTTTCTTTAGAAAATGTTTTTTACCTTAGATCATTTCACTGTGCAAGTTATTGTTGCCCCACAACAGTAATGGTGACCATATAAAAATACTATCCCAAGTTAGATTGCGAGGCCACCCTGATGGCTGCATGGACATTTCTGCAGGTGGAACACTTGGGAAAAAGGTAAATTCAGAAAACTGTCTTGGATTGAGTAAGGGAAATTTAAGGGGATAACTGCACACAGCGTGTGTCCAAGTACTGTTCAGAGAAAAGCCAACAGCTTGGAAGGTGGCACTTTTGGTGCCAGAATCAGTGTGGCAACATTAGTGCAGTGAGCAGACTGCTCTCATACAACCTGCTCTCTTTGCAGACCCTTTCAGAGACCCTGAATGATGGCACTCTGGTGAGTACACACCATGTGTGTGGCCGTGAAAGGAAGTGGTTTAGTAACATTGAAGAGAGTCTTCCAGAAGCCATGAGCCAGGTGAAGCAAACAGAAATTACAGGGATAACTGGCAGAGGAGCAGTGGGTCTTCATGGATTAGGACATGAGTTTATTTTTGAAGACATTAACCTGAGTTGTTCTAGGGAAGAAATAGGCTGGTCGAACAAGTGTCTTTCAAAAGTGTCTTGCAAAATTTCTAGTTTTCCCTGCCTCCCAGACAAAAATAGTCAGGACCTAGCACCAGCTATACAGAACTGACTCAGAATAAATCCACAGTAACCAAAGAACAACTGGGGTGTGCAGATAAGCTGCCAACACTGAGATGAGGAACAGAAGAGAAAAATACAGGTATTATTTCATTGTACATGTCTGCTCAGACTGTGATGCTGCAAAGGTGTGAAGGGAAGAAGAGAAAAATCTGACCTGTAGCGGAAGTGCTCAGGCCTGAGTTCAGAGTATGACTGCTGGGAGCCAGGTTATTTGGAACACCAAAAACTGCAAAAAGAGGAATGAAATTTTATTACTTCTCTGAAATCAGAAATCCAGTACCAAAAGGTCAGTGGCACAGTCACAGAAATTAAGAGTCAGAGTCAGTTGGAAATGCAGCTACTGAAAATGCAGAATAACTGCACAGAGGAAAAATCTTGAAAATCATGACACCAAGTCACTTTGTTACTGAACTGACAAAAGGGAGAAAATCCTCCATCAGACAAGTTGCAATCATGAGGCAGTGTGAGAAAGCAAAGCTTTTAATAGTATACCATCATAAGGCTTCCTCTGGTTTTCAACTGGGAAATGCAGACTCCCTGGCATTTAGAAGCAGGCCTTACAAGGTCACACTCGACACTTATTGATGACATCTTTCGTGTATGAGGACTGAAGTGTTAGGCCCAGCATTCTTACAATGGGCTGTGATAATCCCCTGTTAACTAAAGTCTAAAACTAGTTTTGATAGGGAATGTGAGCCTGATGTCACTGATCAAGCTCCATCAAGCTATCATCAAAAAAGCTATCATCAAAATTTAGGGACAGATCAGTCAGGAGAACAGATCCTCACAAAGGATTTTCAAATATAGCCAGTGTAGAAGCAGAAAGCACCAAGTTACAGGAAACAAAAAAGTCAGTCATATCCCCTGCCATCTCAATTCCTCTCTTGTTTTAGTTCCTGCTATGCAAAATAAAATCACTGCTGTTGACCCAGTTTTGGTATGGAGTTACATCCTTCAAGCCTGGGCTGTGCAGTGAGCGTACCTGATCCTGTAGAATGAGACATAGCATTGATCAAGGAAGAGCTGTTGTGGTATCCACCAAGGGAAGATCCAGCAGGCAGAGTGGAGGACCACATATATGAAGGGAGGGTAGTATTCACTATGGTTGTATCATATGTCCCCGACACTGTAAAAAACCCCCAACAAATAGAAGTGGTTTACAATGAGACAAGGCTTGGGGATTAGCATTCATTGCAGGTTTACATGACAAACAACTTCATCTGCCTTAAATCATCCTAATCATCCTCATGGAGTCAACACAATGACTTCAGGTGCAATTGATCTCAAATGCCAGCTGATTACAGCCACCTGAATTTTAACCAGTGGAATAAAGATTGACTTGATACCATCAACATTCACAAAACACCCTGAAGAGATTTCATTGTCTGTAGATGTTATGATACCAGAATAAACCCCTTTGGTCTGCCACTCTGTTAATAAAACATTGTGGGCCATGGGACGTATGAGTTTTGCTTCCTGCAGGTAGCTCTGATTTAGTACTGGCCTCCAATTACCAGTTTCAGACAGGATTTGAGCCATGCACAAGAAAGAAAGTAATGTTTGTTCCTAGATGCTGGTGGAGGACAGTAGAGTGAATGTGAATACCACTGCTTCAAGTAGTGCAGTGAGCCATAAATAATAAAAGCTGGTTATAGTATTTGTGTTTATTCATGTATACTGTGTGTAAGAAGTACCACTTCTACTATTATCAAGTTCTAGTGATCTCTGAGCCATGTGGTGTGGCCAATAAATCAAATACTGACCCAAATGTTGTCTTCAGTGCTATCTCTGTCTTGCTTGGAGATAAGAGATCAAATCACTCTACGATATGTTTGCTCAGAGCTCCTGTCTCTAACAGAAGCACCTCTGAATTAAAGCAGGTAGAAGCAGGAACTCGCTTATTTTTATGGCAATTAGACAAGTCACTAGAAAGCTACCCAGGATGGCTCTTGCTAGGGCAACATCTGGACAGCCCTCTAGAATTCTCACCCTTTTTCTGTATTGCCCCAGCCGTCTGGGACAGAGAATGTATTCTTACTCAGGTGATATTAGCAACTCTATATTTTTATGGCAAATAATGTTTGGAATGGCTCCAGTATTGCTAACCATCCTCTGCCAAATACCTGACTGAGAGCTCTCCGTAACCATCTTTGTCTCCACCACAGCCTTTTTCGGTATCGGGAGCGTACTTGATGGTGACCGAGTAGGGCTGCAGCTGGCTGATCGACTTCCTTTCAGCAAACGTTTCACATCATCCAACTCTGTCCCTGTCAGGGAAAACAAGTGTCCAGACTCACCCAAAAGCCATTGTTTCATTGATCTGTAATCCTGCCCTGGCAAAACAAGTCAGTGGCATGTCTATGAAGTTGTACTTTCTAGGGGTGCCATTTACTTAATAACGAAGTTTCAGGTGCTCATTTCTGGAACTAAGTACAACTGTATGTTAGCAAGACCACCGACCACCTTCTAACCCACAGCATGTCTCCTTTTTGAGAAAGGGGAGACAAATGAATGTTCCTAACGGGGGGAGAAGACATGCTGCTATCTGTCATTAAGAAGATTTGGTCCCAGAGACAGTGCAGACATACCCAGAGCAGCAACACCCTCTATCTTATACCTGATCCCCCTGGAATAAGAGCCATGGCACTTACATCTGCCAGAGGGAGATGCGCTCTGAAGTCGGACTCGTATTTCACTCTCTGGGAAGAGAAAAAACAGATCATGAATATGGAGTGAGATGCATTTGTGCCCTGGGCTGGGAATGAATCTTCAGGCTGAAATTAATTCCTTCCTTCTTGCTGTATGTGATCCATGTTGCTACCATAATGCTTGATCCGAGTATTACTCATGGCCCATGTTAATTCATTGTAAATTGGTTCGGGCAACTTTTTGTTTTGGGGTCACATTTTTCTACTTTTAATTCCAGAGAGATATATTTTACTTATTAGGGGCCTCTGCTGAAGTCAGTAACATTGTTACTGCCAGACATATAGTGGGTCTAATTATGCAGTCCTCAGTCACATTGATATTGCCACTCATCACATTTGTTGTTGTCCTGGAAAAAACAAACTAGTGAGCCATAAGAAGCTTACTAAATACACAAATTCCCTGCTACTTCTTGGGTAAAATTCACACTGTCATCTCTATAACGGGCTGTATGATTTAGTCTTTTACAACCTGCTGCCTTATCTTTTGGCTCACTGAATGTAACCAGGCCAGTTTTAAGCCAACATTCTCACGAGGTACTCATTTTTATTATTGACTTTTCCTGTCCAGCACAAGAGACTATAGAATTATTGTGACTGGGCCGGGGCAAGCCTTTAAGCTTTCTACCCACAAGTAAACTGGCCAGCTAGAACATGTGATACATACTCCTCAACATGAAATCTGACAGTGCATGTACTATAAAAGAAACACTAGCTTTGGCATTCATGTGGAGAAGCTGATGGATTGGAATTATTTTCTGAAGTACTATGAGAAGCTGGAGTTGATTCTCTGGTGTCTGTTTTATTACATATGGCCTAGTACTGCTGGGAGCTCAGGTAGGTAGTGTGTTAGAGGAGACTGTGAAGATCTGAGGTAGAGTAATTGGTAACTATCACTCTCCAGGAGAAGTGTGCAAGAGCACACTTTGATTTATATCCACTGCTAAAATTAACTTGGATAAAGTGACATTATAGTTTTCTCTTCAAGCAGCTGGGAACAGATACTTCACTCTTACAGAGCAAAATAATCCTGCTTTCCACAACACTTTATAAATTCTTAGAAGAGCTGAATGATTTAAAAATGCAGAGCTTTACAGTGAGCTGGCTAAACAGACCACAACAAATTCATAATTTCCTCACCATCTCCTTACTACCAGCATGAGACCAGTTTGGGATATGGCCTTATGGTTTGTAAGAGAGATCACAGTAGGAGGAACATGAATGCAATTTCTGTAATTGTGTCAGGCAGATCCCAGATCATGGATGGCTTCAGTTTATGGTAGTGAACAGACGAAGTGGAAGACTATGTCTTATGACGCGAGATGTCCAGGTCCCCAAGTAGATTTTCCTTTCTGACACAGTTCAAAACATGATGTAGGGTCTATTTCTACACCGAGCTTGTTTAAGCAATTGCTTACAGACAAATGGTTCACATCTGCAATGGTGTAAATCCACGCACCTCATCTGAGTGCTCTGCACTTACACTGGCTGATTTTAGCTAAGGATTAGGTTCGTTTAACACACCCTGAATCATACTGAAGAAAACACATAAGGCTTCTAAAAGTGACTCACCTCGACTTTGGCTTCTCCCTCTTGTGGAGGCAGATGCTATGAACAGAAATGAGATAAAAGCAATATTAGGCTTTACTGCCCGTCACATCTCTGAAAATGAACACACCAATCTTGCTCAGAGTGCTTAGATTGAGACAGTAACCTTCTTCACTTGGGGGACAGCTGGGGGAATCAAACCTTTAATCTTTACCAGGCCCCCCTTTAGACCATAAGGTATCTTAGAGAATAAGCATCTTCAGTAGTTCTGGACCAACTGCTGATTCTTTTTGTACACACAAACGTTGTTCATAGGTGGTGATCTCCCATTTCAACAGCCAAAAGGAGACTATAGGCCTGTTTACTCCCACCAGCCAAGGCTGGACACTGAAACCCTGTCTCCTAAGCCAGAAAGATGGCCTGATCATATTGTTTCACTACCTGTGCTGAGCAAAATCAGCATCTCAAAGCTTGAACAAGGCAGTCTCATACCTGCTGACAATGCTCAGTGTAAATATACCACTTGATAGCTGGTTAATCTTCCTACATAAGCATGTTGGCGCCTAGAAAAGAGCTACTGGAAAAGTACATTCAGCAATGGCTCAAGAGCCTAAGAGTCTGGGCTTTCTTGCTTGGAGCTGTTCTCCGAGCTAGGTGGTGGCGGTGGGAGCAGGAAATGTTATGAAGCGTTCCAGGCCTATGTTGTCCTGTTCATGTCCTTTGCCATATGGAGAGCTTCACAAAAGCAGTTGAGGGTAGCAGGTACACAATATGCACCAGCTAGAGACCCTGCTGCCAGCTGTTAACATAAATCCCAAGTAACTCTTCCAAAGTCATGGAGCTGCACTGGCTGCCCAATACAGAGGCAGAATAGGTACAGGAAGACCCAGTAATGTACAAAACACCACCGTAGTCACCAACTCACATGACCTTGTTCAGAGCAACATCTCTGAAAAGAACATACCAAGCTCTTTTCTGGGAAACTCAGGAGAAGAATTGGCACTGGAGCTCCCTGTGAAGAACAGAAAGTTGTTCATTAACACTTTGCACAAGATCATTAAAAGCTTTCAAAACGTGTCTTGCTGGTAAACGTCTAATCCTAGTGGGTAACAAACAGTTCCATTAAAAAAAAAAAAAGACCTACTCAGGATCACATGAAAGGGCTGCTAATGTCTTTCAGCAAAAATAGGCCACAACTGCTTTTAGGAATGTGAATTACTATAAATGGGACTTAATCATTTAAATGTGTCCCCGATGGCTTATTTCCTAGCAAAACCACAATGGGATTCTTGTGCTGTTTGGGACAATCCTGCATTGATGTGACCTTAGAGTACACTACACGTTGCCTCCTTTCTGTGGCATGTTCTGTGATACCTTCGTATGTTGCATGGCGGCTCACATAGGTTTTTCTTTCAAATGTTGAGCCGGGTGATTTGGTGAGAGTAGAGCTGGGAGACTGGGTTTGTCTGTAGCCAGAGGATGATGATGAATTCAGTCTACCACTTCCACCTATAGGTAAAACAAAATGTGCTCAGCAAACTGAAGATACACCCCGGATGTACACCGTGGATTCCCTTGGTGCTTTATGTTGCTGTCTCTGAGCTGGACAAAGCAGGAATAAATCTGACTCTGGATGGTGCTGCATTTTGTTTTGGATACAGATCCACCTGTAAACTCAAGTGTTAGAGCACACAGGCCACAAAACCTGGAAGACTGTTAAGCCAAACTCAAAGTGGTAAAGGACACAGTTCATGAGATAAGGGAAAGCAGAAATGAGTCCCTTTCCAAAGCAGCTATCCACTCTCACGCTTCGTGACACTAAGTCATGCCTTAGTCCATTTTCTGGAGCAGTGATTGAGCCCAAGGCAGCCTGGAGGGTATTAGTGGCTGTTACATTTAGGCAGAGGAAAGAATTTCCCTCATAGTTCACATCAGTGCTGCGAAGAAAGAACAGAGCAGCCATAACTAATGTGTTCATACACTTGTATGAAATCTAATGCTGGAGTATGACCAGAGTGCAGAGAAAAGGGAGTCTTCTTATGATAAAGTGCAACATATCCACGTGGATCAGCAGGATCAGATTGGATATTGTTTACCCATCCCTTCAAAAAGAGCATGCCTTTGTGATCTCAACAGAGTGTTTACTTGACAGCTTTTCCCTATACAAAGACCTGTTTTGTTCTGTAACTTTTTCACTTAATTCAGCAGAAAGAACTACTCTGGAGAGTAGGCCTCTGTTAGAGGCATTCTGCAAGCAGTGGGAAAGCAGAGGTTAGAAAATGCTCTGTGAAACTTCAAGAACTACTTCTCTCTACAGTTCAGATTCTTTTCCTCCATACTCTGAAAAGAAATAATGAGGAAGACAGCAATCCTGCACAGTTACCTGAATTCGCAGGGCTGCATTCAGTTCTCAGACTGGTGCCAGTCCAGACAATTAGACTGACATCTTCACTGGAGTTACTTCACATCTGCCCTGAGGCAAAGTGATTCCACACTGTGGCCTTTAATTGGTATGGAGGTGTCTTTCAGATCTATTGGGTATGGCTAATTCTCCTGTTGAGCTTCCAAACGCACTTCATTCCCTTTGGTTTGTCAGCTCTTCTGGAGCATGGAGAATGTTTTCTACAAGGATAGTTACAAAGTTTGTCCCCCTGGGGAAAGAGACGGGGGTGTGCCAGAAACTTGGCTAGGAAGCTTATTCTTCAGAAACCTTTGCTATGTCAATCTAACAGCTGGGAGGAATTCTGTCAAAGAAGAACCCTGGGCTTGTGGGGTACACAGCACATACCGATGTAGCACTTCCAGAAAATCTGGCATGCACATGCAAGAAAATATTTTCAAGGAAATTCTTTGATAATGTTCTATCTTCAGCAAGATCAACAAAAAGATTAATTAAAACTTTCTTTTGATGATGAGAAGATTGTAATTTGGAAATCCCGAAAGGAGGTATATTTGGTTTCTGAATGACTTCTTGATAACACTGAGAATGGCATTTTTTGTTGTTGTCCTCCTAAAATGAAATTTTGCCCGTGGAAAATGTGAATTTTGCCATTTACTCACCCACCCTCACACCCAACTTCAGGGAATGAATACCTTTGCTTTAAGTATTTGCAACTTCTGCTTTCATAAATTCTGTTTTCCTTATCTCTGGCTCATCCTACTTCCCTGTCCTGAAGCTTTCCTCAGACCATTCCTGCTGCCTTTGCTCTCTGCTTCCTCACTGTGCAATGTCTTCACTGCTTACTTGAAGTCACATAGCTGCTGCCATGGGTGTAAGATCTCTTTTCCATTCCGCTCCCTCCAGTGTGAGACGATGTTTTGAGCGCACTGCTGCTCCCTCCTTCTGGAAGAAATGAGCACAAAATGAGACCTTCTCTCAAGGTAAAAGATGGAAAGAGCAAGAACATGGCAAGACTGTCCTCACACTCAAGTATTGCTTCATGATGTCTGTTGAGATATCAGAATTGCAGAGAACTGTTTTGCCAGAGCAGATAAGAATTCACACTGCAGATCCAGCAGGTTTGTATTCAAGTTTTGCACCATACATGGACTGAAGGACACTCCTGTTAACAGTACCCTCATCTTAAGTGCAATTCCTTTTTGACCCAGTTGCAGCACGCTAATCAAGAATATGGTGGTATAAAACGCATGGAGCATTCTTCCCTACTTGGTACTTGTACTTACTTAAAGCGGTAGAAAGCACCCATGACATCAGGCATTACCCAAAAAGATTCACTCACTGCTGTCAGCTGGGTACAATGACAGGAGAATACACTGCAGTCCCAGCAGTGCAGGCTGCAGACCCTTAACTTTTGACCCTTGTCCCTAAGAGACAGTCACCACTGGAGATCCTCTATCTGGGCTTAAGCCCTTGGAGAGTCCGGTCTACTAGTCTTAGTGGACTGTGCAGCGTTATTTCTGATAATACCCAGACAGCTCTCCACATACTGCTCCTTCTCTCCACTAACAAGTATTTTGGGAGAGGCATTTCTGCAAATAGCTTCTCTTCGTGTGCACGTTTTACAACACAAAGACCTGCTGCATCCAGGGCTTTATGGAAATAATGCAGTCAGATAGCATGAAGGGGCACAGAACACTGATCAGAAATAATGTAATGACTGACAATTACTTACTGGGTGGTAAGGACGTCAGTCTTGTAGTTACAGTCTCTGTAATAACTGAGGAAAGAAGAGGGTGCAGAAGTAATGGCATGTTAACACAGACAAACAAGATCCATGTGTTATTGAATTTCCATGGAAGACCATGACTCATTCAAAGAAGATTGACTCATTTAAAGGAAAGTCCCTTAAGACCACGCTGCCTGGGGGCTTCAGTCTCATCAGCTCACAATGCTGTGTGTGTGTTTGCAGGCCTTTCTAACTCTACAGTAACTAAGAACATCACTGCCATGAAAGACTTCTTCTTTACAAGATCCCTGTAAAACATGGAAGTATTATTTCTGGGAACTTCTGAACCACAGCCGTTGCTGTAACAGCAAAGCCCATGGTCAGACACCTAACTAGTTTCTGCTAGCTAATTCCCATAATGACGGCAGGAAACATCCTCTGTTATACACACAGCCAAAAAAGTTAGCTAAAGAATATTTTCTAGGCCACACAGGGCACTGATATCAGAGGTAAGAGGAGAATCCAGACGTCTGGCACTACCACCCAGAAATGTTACCACAGGGTAATGATCTGTGGATTAACCAATCAGGCCATGTTACATGTCTCTAAATGTCTGATCTCGTCCCATTCTATTCCCTATTCTAAGGTACAAAAGGGAGACGCGGGACAGGTGCAGAATTTACTTCTGGACCTCTGGTCATCATTCAATCCTTTACAAAACTGGGCATCTGCTTCTGGGATTTCTGGTGTGTGATGAAAAAAAGAATGAAATCTTCTTACGTCTTTCAGTAACTTCTGATCCATCTTGCCTCGTTTTCTTTATTACAGAATCCATACCATTGCCACCTGCAGGGAAAGCAGAAAGACTGCACTCAGAACTCTGTGAATAGTAGGTGATGACAACATCTCCCCACAAGTCCCACCACTTTTTTTCCCTCCAGCTGGGGACTAGACTGCCTGGAAGACATCTATGCCAGGGAGTTTACAGTGCCCTTCCAGAGCCAGCACCATTTGCCTGCAAAACTGGATTACCATACAATGTAGCAGAGCTGAAACAGACAGAGGGTTTGAAAGCCAGCAGGTGAGGTAGGGGAACTGAAACAAATCCACTTAATGCTCGACAAGTTTAGAGCTGGATTTATATCCAGACTTTGTAGCACTACACTATGGTCTCCAGCTGTGCCCCTATAAAGGCTGGATCAAAAATTTAATGCCAGATCAGGTCAGTCCATGTAGTATTGGAATCACTGATGTGAATGTTGTGTTTACTCTTCTTCATGTCTCGGATCCCCTCTCTAGTCAAAATTATGATCTTTTGCAGAGAGGTATGGCTGTCTTCCAAGGCAGGAACAACACAGAGAAACACTGTGTTTGTGAAAAAGAAACATCAGCTAGAAGAGAAAACACTTCTGTCAAAAAGAAATACACCGTTGCTCACTCCTAGTCTCTCTATGATAACATCTCATCTTGTGCAGCTACAAACAATGAGAAGAAAGAGATTTTAATTTATGCACAAGGTAATAATAGGCCAAAACTCTTCACGGCATTTGAAGACTCCTCCTTACAATCAAAGGCGAAGCTGTACCAAAACCTACACACTTAACAGGGAGAGTAAAAAAAAAAATGCTTTGGGCAAAATTCCTTCCAAGTTTTAGAGCCCAGCTTGAGGCAGAACCCTAGACAGTGTTCTCCAGTTCAGGTACCATTTGAGCTCAATCCTCATGATTCCTTTTACCTTTCTGCAACGTGTCTCTCAAGTAGCCCCCTTGATGTTATGCTTGTACTGCCCATGCATAAATAATGACACAAGGCAGGATGCAGCAGAGAATCTCCTGGAATACCTGAAGCTCAGATTCAGTTTTGTCTTTGAGCAGCTTCTGCTATTCCCAGATCTGGGCAGGAAGAATTTGAGTGTAGAAGGCACACGATCATTAAAGCCACTTCAACTTCCTATCAGAGACTCAGCTGAACTTTGCGGAGAACACCCACAGTGCCCACAGGCCTCACTCTGCACCTCAGACCATGAGCTTAGCTAAACAGCCCTGTAAATGGGGCTTCTGAGACCACATCCAAGTCCTTACACAACCATGGCAGCACCCTTACAGTGCTTGCTAACACTGAGGATTTCAAGGGATTATCTGGGACATTGGTTCCAAGGCATATGCAAGGCTGGAGCTATATGCATTAGGAGAGTTCCTCCTCCAGCAAGAACAGTCCCCTGCAATGGAATGGTTCCTGGTCATTCACTCCATGGAGAGGCAGCATCTCTGCTACTCTTCTGCTCTTCCTTACTGCATCAACAGTGGCAGCATCTTTCAAGCTTCCCTAAAAACACACACTGGAAGCTGTTGTGTAGATGTCAGCACTGCTGACTTTGTCACTGATTTTGTCAGGGAACAGAACTTTGTACTTGGAAACTGCTTTCCTCCTGCTTTGTATCCCCAGAACTTCATGTTCTTTCTGCTATTAGGAAGCAGTAATGATTATGAATGTTGGAAGAAGTCAGTACAGTGAATGCACCTTCTTCAACTCTGCCTTTCCTTAAGAAAGGGCAATATCTTGCTCTGATACTGATCCAAAAAGAAAACAAACAAACAAACAAACAAAACACCACAAAAAAACCCCACAAACAAAACAAAACAAAACACAACCCAACCTATTAAACCACATCTTTGGAGCCACACATGCCACAGTCCAGCCCCAGCACACAGTACATTTTCATCTATACTGCATGTGTGTTTGCCACATGCTAAAGCCAGCCCAGGCTCCAGCAGGCTGACTGAGCTGGATGTACATTATCTGCCAGGACTGACTCATTTCACCAGCTCCTATCTGGATTCACAAAGCCATTGCTGTGGGCTATGTCTGTGGCAAAGCAATAGTGCTCTTGAATCAGAGAAGCCACCTGCAATCATCTCTGAGCAACAAGCAGGAACTTGTGAAGAGGGATCACTCAAAACGTGCAGGCAGCATAAGAGAGCAATCCTATGGCCACTTGAACATCAGATCAGGGATTGTAGTGCACCGTGGCACCCACACAACATGGGAACTTGCAGACTTTAATGGCACTAGGAACCAGGAGAGGTCTAGCACTGCCACGCTCGGGCACACTGCTTCCTCTGAGTACAGCACTGAAAAGCAGGATAGTTAACAGCTGCCCAGCTGTGCAAGGCTTGCTTAGACCTGTGCCTTCTCCATACACCTGACACTGCGGGGTGCCTCCTGCACCCCCTGCTCCACTTGACTGCAGTGCAGCACACTGGTAAGGACACTAAGCCAGTCTGAGATGGGACATTCAAACCCCTCTTATTATTTTAGAGTTTAGGTATTGCATGCAATGGTAATAAAGCTTATTACTGAAAATTTTGGAAAATGAAAGCTGGCACATTTCAGATGCTTTTATGAACACTGGAGGACATTGTGGAGGTATGTCAGAGCACTGGTACACTCTCACAGCACATCCTTTCAGTTGTCTCCTCCCTCCATTAATAAGGCTTCTGCAGTGACACTCTGCATTAGAAGAAAGATGCACCAGCAGGTGCTGAGATTAAATATATTTAATGTCACTGGAACTCTTTGATCATGAATATTCTGAGACTCAGTAGATGCCTCCAAGCCATGTCACCAACTACGTTAAAAGCAAATGCCATGTCTCCCATCATATCAAATGTGGTGCTCATTCCTCTTAATTAAGCCTTTCAGGTGCCACTGTCCTGGGGCTAATAGGACTTCTTAAAAAATGTGCCCTTATTTCTCTTTTACCCCACAGTTTAGGAATCTGACCTTCTCATTTTGCTTTAAAAGCTGTTCCTCTCCAGCTATTCTACCCAAAACAGCACAGTCAGACTCAAATCAACCAAATCACGCTTCCAAATCTACTCATTCTGTAGACTCACTGAAGTGATGCCGGGGAAGCAAGTTAGATGCACAACCAAAGTCTGGACATGCTGTATGAACCATATTCTGCTCTGCCCACAACCTGTCCTGGCTTCTTTTGACACCAGTATGTGCTCATTTCCCAGAGCACAAGCAGGAGCACTGCCCAAACTTAACTCTGCACCGCCAAGTGCCTTCCTTTCAAAAATGAGTCCCCACCATCCCTACTTAACTGAACCACCCAAAGAGAAACAGGCAAAAGCAAGGCCATTCTGACCTGCACAAGCTTCTCGCCTCTGGCACAGAAAGGGAGACAAACAATCTGATATTTGCAGAAGAGGAAAGTGCTGCTGTCACTACTTCACTGATGAAGAAACTAGTCATGGAAGGACAAGCAACTTCCCTGTAGCCACTTTACAAGTCAGTCTAAAGGCAGGTCTTTTACCTTATGTCACTATGTTCAAATTGCTAGACTTGCTGGAGAAAGAATTCAAATGGATTCTCAAATCAGAGTTTTCTGACTTATTGTTACAAAGCTTCAAAACCAGTGCCTCCTAATCTTCTATGACAAAAATGTGTCCCAAAGTCCAATGAATCACCGCTCATAAATAAACCCACCTGTCTGAGATAAAGCAAAGTTTGACCATAGCAATACAAACTTTCTCTTAAAGCCAGTTCCAGCATTCTGAGGACTAGAGATCAATTCTTTGATATTACACCCTGCAACCACCATCTTAAACTCCAATTTACAATCATTTTTCCTCCAGCACATTTCAGATCTGCTCAGTTTTCAAAACAGCCCCCAGATAATCTGCATTTCGCCATGCTGGTACACTTATGGAACAGAGAACATTCAGCTAAACTTTATCTATTTGCACGGTAGTTTTACAAAATGCATTCAAAATGTACCCAAAGACTGGCTTCATACTTCTTACCTCCCAGCGGGTATACTCCTTTCACTTGATACTCACTTCAAAAGAGCTGTATTCACTGATAAACACAAAAACAAAAGACCCAACTCTTATCAATCCTATTTTTACATCATATTCCTCACAGAAAAATGCTACATCCCTCTATTTTGTCTGAGAATATAGCCTTGCTCTTCAAGAAATCTGGAAGAGAGACAGTAAAGCATACTTTTTTCTTCCTTTTTTTTTTTTTTTTTAAAGTAATATAACTTACCTGGAGTGCTTTGGTTACTGAAATGAAAATCTGTTTCCTCCTCAACCGTTTCCTTTCTACCAAAATTTGCCACCTACACTTTATATCATGTCCTTCCAAAGGTGTGTGGAATCTGAGTGATCATCCAAAAATGTTCACCTCTTCTTTATTTAATCTGTTTTATTCTTGCCCTTCTTCTGCTTTTCTATTGCCGTGCTCTTAAACAAGTCTCAACAAAGGCGTGTCGTGGTTTCCTGCCTCACCCTACCCTTCCAATTATCTGACACTCACTGGAAAAAAAGATCTGCCTCCAGGAATCAAACTTTATTCAGAGAAAAAGTCCTCCTGCCTATTTGCTCAGGTAGATTAACTATTTAAATCCCAGACAGACAATGGTGTAAAGATCTATGTCATGGAAAATGAACTGTTACAGTAGTACTTTCTGATACATGATCTGAGATATGTTTTGGCATTTTCTTATAGAAAGTTACACATCAACTGCTGATGTCTCTGCAAAGCTGTCTGCAAGCTAAGCATATTTTGATGCTTGAAATACAAGGGGATAAATTCTCAGCTACTACAAACTGACTGAAAATTGCTCATCAGTGGTCTGAACTGCCTTGACAATCCCATAGATCACAGGTATCACAGGTATCACAGGGTGTCAGGGGTTGGAAGGAACCTTGGAGATCTTCTAGTCCAACCCCCCTGACAGAGCAGGATCATATAATCTAGCAAAGGTCAAAGATATTTATGCTCTATTCAGAAGGCAGAACTATTAATCCATAAAAATACACCAAACTGAGTAAGGAAAAAAATTCTTCCTTGTATACCACTTAACAGATTTCTCACTGAATAGGAACTGGAGCAGAAGAGCAGCCATGGTGGGTCAAAGCAAAACTCTGTCTAGCTCCTGACTCTCTCTTCCACCATGGTCCATTTTAACAGCCCTGGGAAGACTATGGGAACAGGACAAGCATATACAGGTATTTTCCTGGTGTACACTGGAGACTTCCTAAGTCAAAAGCAGCAGCACTGCAATCAGTACTTTATGGATATTTTTCATTAATTTGTCCCATTCGTTTTTGAATCTGTACAACATTTTAGTTCATAGTGTCCTACAGCAAAGATTTTTACAGCTTAACCATATCTTGTGTAAAGACTTTTCCTCCTACTGAACATGACAGTGTCATTTGGCGCCCTGTGCTTCTTTGTAAGAATCAGAACCCACCTTGACTTCTCTCACCCTAATACAGATTTTGACAGGTTCCTACCACTGAATGGAAAAGAACTTGATCCTCCATGTATGTTTTTGCACAGACCTTTTGAGGGATTGTAGCCACGTACTGTCAAGATCACACTCTGTTATTCTAAATTCTGTGCTGGAAATCTCCAAAGGTGTGCAGGAACATTGCTGCTATACAGGACTATATTGCCAATCCAAATGCTATGTCCCATCTTTGTTGATGAGGATTAAGACTTCAGAATTCATCAATGCATCTCCTAAATCCCAGAATGTGTATTTATATTTGACTCAGACAGACGAAGTATAATTTCCTCCATGCATGGAGGAAGCATCCATGCCTCTTCCTTCTGAACACTAATCAGGGGTCATTTAGTTGTCTAAACAAGCTGTATGTGTTAATTAAGTCATTAAGAGGTGTAAGGCTCAGCCTGGAATCTGGCCAAACTGCACTTGGCTTAATCCTTGACCTAAAGCATAAAAGCAGCTTTAGCTTTTTCAACTTCTTGCTCTTTGAACACAAAACATTCTTGTCCCTCTTCTTATCGACTGCACTTTAAACCTGAACTTTGGTCATCTCATTTTAGGTGTGCTTCCAGCACAATCCACAGCTGTGTGCTTCAGACATAGCCTGGCAGCTCACAAACAGAATTTGATCAAGAAAAGACAGCACTGAATGCATCTTTTCTGTTGAAAGATGCTCTGAACATTTACAGCAGCTGATGCTGGCACTGAAAAAGTTGAGAAGATGGAGCAGAGCTCTCACTGCACATTCACTGCACCTGGAAGGGGGCTGTGCTACAGCACATCTGAATCACTTCTCACTCTGCAAGGGGAACCCAAAGATAAAGAATCTCAACCTGTACCAGCTGTTTTTGTCATGGCCGTTCTCAATCAGCGTAAGGTGTGTTCATGGTTTAGAAACAGCCAAGTGATGATAACTTGTTATCTTCAATTTCAAAGGGAGCCGTAGAGCACAAAATAAGGTGTACATTGGTCCTGCCTTCACTGACACATATATTACACAGCTAATGAATCGGCCAAGAAGCTGACTGGAGTAGTGCAGGTCCCCACAAGGATGGTTTGTACAGGGAAGAAGAAACCACACCTATTTCTGCATAGCAACTGCAGCTCCTTCTCTGCTTTGGTTTTACACAATGGAGCCGGGCAGCTATTGAACCAACCAGAGCCTCCTGAGTCACTCCCATGACTCAATGCCCCGAGTCCAAGGTCTGCACATCACTTGAGAAACTCACTGTGAGTAACCTCGGGCATGAATAAAAGCCTTGTGGGGGAACTGATCATTGCTTTTGGGGTGCCAGGAGGTGAGTAAGGTCAGGATTCAAAAAAACATTGCTAACTTAATCTTCTAGGTCACTAGATGTGACCTAGTGATCAAGAGAAGATATCTGGGCTGTTGGTACTCAATATAAAAGCTTTACAGCTAAGGACTGCCTTTCCTCCCTCCTGGCTTTATATAGCATTCCACACAACACAAGGCTTGTCACAGCTTCTAAGGTTTATGACAGTGCAAATAATAAATGACAATAATGATAATAAAGCTGTATATGCATATGGGGCATTATAAAACACAAGTGCAGGACAAACTGAATTGTACTGGTCCGGAGAAGAGCTTCTGGGCTGATCTGGTGGGAGCAGAGACTGGGAAGAGGTAGCTGAAGACTCAGGCTTGCTGCTTTTACTGTAGGAGGAGTGGGACTCTTCAGCAGCTGTAGACAGCTGTCTACCTCTGCTCAGAGACAAGCCTGTACAGACACTAGGGTCCTGATGCTGTCTTGGTGCTCTGCAATACAACTGCCCAATAGTTACTAGCAAGCAGCCCAGTCTAGGGGCTGGGGATGGACATGGGGTTTGTCTTGTGTGTCTGGGACAGCTTCTGATAATGTAAGCTCTGGTGACCAACAGACCTAAACAAAGCACGCTTGTGACCTCTTGAAGTCACCCTGTCCTCCATGCAGCTTCTTATGTGCATTGATGCTCGTTCACATTTTACATCTTGGTAGAGGTGGGGCTGTACAGCAGGAATTGGCTGGTAGCACCAGGAGTTATCAGCCATGTCAGACTCACCTCTAATGGCATCAACGCTGGGATGTTAACAGGCCTGTCTGCAACAGTGAGCAGCTGTCACCCCTCTCTCTCTCCCCCACCACACCTTCCCCATGGCAATTAGGGAGCTATTCTAGCTGTCCAGCACACTGCAGCATCTGACAGGGAATACAGCTGTGAAGCAGATGGTCCTGATCATTGTTGCTCTGAGGGGCACTGCTGTGAGTTTTAACTAAGTATTTATAAGACTCCTCTCCTTCCCAGTGCTGGCATGATGAATAACTCCTTTCACTTTGTCCTCTAGGTTAAGAGTTGCCTGCAACATGTGCTGCATGAAGCAGCAGGGTTTTATAAGTTGGGCTGAGTCTCTTGTTTGATGCCACTAGTTGTTCACTATCAGCCCACTGCCCAATCTGCTTGGGCAAAGACAAAGGAAACCACTCCTTGAGTACTTTATTTAAGAGAATTCAAAGTTTGATTCACAGGATCAAATAACTTTCTCTCCCCTAGGTTTTAGACAATTAATGACTGTTTGCAAGCCCACCTGTGAACCCTTAGAAGAGTTTTGGCATGTCTTTTAGACAGAAAATATATGCACCAGAAGATCCAGTATTAGCTAATTTTGCCCATCAAACGTTTCAGTTAGCCAGGCAGCAAAGGGACACAACCAACGCCAGATGACCTGGCTGTGGTGCTGCCACTGTAAATAATGGAGAAAAGTCAAAGCAAACTGTTTACAAAGAACTGGCAGCATGAACAGAAAAAAAAAAAAAAAACCTCTCCAAAAACCAAGAGTCTTTCTGGCAGCTCCAAAGAAAACAGGATCTGATTTGTGAATTGCTCACCAGCCATTCCCATCATCGAAATTCCAAGCAATTAGTATTTCAAACAAACAATTCAACCAGTTCTACCTGCTGCCAGTCCAAAGACTGAAAAGTGAAGCACCATTACAAAAAGCAACACAAGGAGAACTGCAGTGCAACAGTGCATGCAGAACAAAAGCTGGGACACTTATCTTGGCAATCTGCCTCAGAAAATTATGAGCATTGGCAAATAAGTCTTATTTCTGTCTGCTATCTTGACAGAAAATTCAAAACACATATTGGCAAAAAAATCCTGATGGAAAATCTCTGCTGGGCTCAACTACAGCTTGCAGCAACTCACCTACTATACAGGGGAAGGGTTTCTCATTGCTCTCCCCTCCTCCAGCACTACACTTTCCTGCCCTGCAAGTCCTTTTCCTTGCTAAGTTTCAGAGGGTTATTTTTGGATCTCACAGTCCAGAGAGGATTTTTTAGGAACAGAAATGTCGCTGATGCTCTGTCACTCAGGTGAGTTAGTACACAGTGCAAGGAAATGGCCAGAAGTTGTACCAGAGGAAGTTCAGATTAGATATTAGAAATAATTTCTTTACTGAAAGAGTAATTAAGCATTGGAAGAGGCTGCCCAGGGAAGTGGGGGAGTCACCATCCAGAGATGTTAACACCTCCAGAGGTGTTAAAAAAGCACGCAGATGCTGCGCTTCAGGACATGGTCTAGTTCTGGGGAGTGGTGGGTAGAAGGTTAGTCTTGATGATCTTGGAGGTTTTTTCCAACCTTAATGATTCTATGATTCTATGATTGTATCTCCTGAAAACCCTGGGCACAGAGAATGAAATTAAAATAAGACTGTTTGTGCATAAAGCCCATAGCTCATACCCACTCTGAGGAACCCAGCCAAGCACCGGGGATCACTGTGGGGGCAGTAAGCGAAGAAAACACTACAACTGTTGCTGCAGGGACAGCTGAACTGCAACTGAATCTATACTGTTTGTGGTACACCTTCTGTATCCCATTCCCAAGCTCTCTAGCTATACCTATATTGTCAAGATCTACCTTTGCTTTCCTAATAGACTTCCTCATTATACACATTCTTTAGACACAAGCTTGCGCTGAGAGAGAGTATTAGCCTGAGCTCCAGAGTACCTTGGGGGTGGGCCCAGAGCATATGCAGCAGCCAGCACTCCTTTGCTCACACAGTCCAGACTGATCTAACATGCACAGTTAAATATAAACAAGTGACACTAGTTTTCACATACCCCAAAAGACCTAGCAGACAAGGTTTTCTAACCGATATGCAAGGAATTTGGCAGTGTATCTTCTCCAGAACCTGGCTTGTCCTAAAAGATGTATTGGCACAATAACTACCAGTTTTCTAGACCAAGACAAAACCAAGCACACGGAGTGAAAGTCAATGACTCAATAATGGATATATGGCAGGTTTATACTTCCTCTTGAGGTGGTGCTTGCAGTGTACCTAGACCTTCTGTGGCCCTGCCAGATGCAAGAGAAAAAGCGACCTTCCTAAGAGGCTCATGTCAATAAAGTGTAGAGGGCACTCTATGGAGCTTCTCAGGCAGGAGGACTCCTGATTCTGGGCAGGGGATCCCCAGCACCAGAAGCAAGCACAATGAGCACGTCCTCTAACTAAATTTATCAGTTATATATCTTTGCAGATCACCAAGAGAATGTGCTTCAATTATCAGGGATTCTGATTTAGCATAGTAACACATGATCACCCAGGGAAAAAGAGAATTGAGGTGCAAGGAGATTTTAGATGTGTATTCATTACGTTAATTATTCTATTCTGTAACTTGACGTTTGGGGCCCATTGTGGATGAAGTACATTTCACCCACCATTTTCAGCCACACACTTTCTGAGGAACCTGTGGTGAGTAAAAGAAACATACTGCCAAAAGATTTCAGTCTACAAGGGAGAGATTTTCACCAACTTTTAAAAATCTTTACAAGTCTGCAAGTTGAAAATGGCTGGGAACTATTGTATCAGATGAAAGGAAACATGTTAAAAGCACAGCACATGCAGCACAACAAGACACTGTGTATGTTTTGAACCCTTCTGCAGGGATCTTTCCTAGCACGTGGAAAGTACCTAGTGACTTTGGATTCAAGGTAGAAAGTGAAAGAATCTTCAAACTCAGTCTATTTTATTAACACAGATCTTTACTGTGCCCCATCTATATGGCATGCCAGTCTGCCACTTTAGGAAACATAAAAACATTAAAAAGACCCACATCAAGTTTTTGTGCTTTTCAATGTTTTATGTTTGCACACAAGAGGCTTTTTGCAGTCCCTGGATGGCAAGGCTGTGGCTGTTGGCGTGTCTGTGCACATTTGTATGTTGATCATGAAACGACCTCTGTGGTAATTTCAATTTGAAAAGAAAAGGACATTGAATACAATGGGTCAAACCTGGTTTTGTTTTCCAGCAACATTATTGCAGATTTTGTGTGGCTTAAAGAGGGATGGGTTTTTCCTCAAGAGGATACAGCAGTTAGGAGAACAGGAAAAGACAGATCTAGAATAAGGATAAATTCTCTGTTGTTTACAACAGAGGAAATAAATGATGGAGCAAAATCATTAGCCAGCTGAAAATTCTCCATATTTTTTTTTTTTTCATACCACTTTAATAGAGAAGTTTACAAGAAAAAAATACTTTTGTTTCCAACAGGCTTTGAAAATCACAAAAAGTGGAAAATTTCTTTCTGTTCCTTTCCTCTTTTTTTTTTTTTTCCCCTCAGGTTGTAAGGGGAATCATTGGGAATACAGGTTTCCCGAAAGGAAATTTCCTGAGTCAGACTTTGAATGGAAGACTACAGAGTTCTACAAATTTCTGTTCCAAAGATGGTCGGTGTCAACATGATCCTGCTCCTTCTTTGCTAGGACACTACCTCCTGTGATTAGGCTCTCAAGCATTTCAGGGTGGTGCTCATTTTTCACTGCCAAAGTAAACAAGCCCTGCTGGGCTACTAAGGCGTTCCCTCTAAAGGAACATGCTTTGTTGTGAACCCTGTTTATTGCCACTCATTTTTACAGATTTATCATGGATTGGCATTTATCACAGTAAAGACTGGGGGTATTAATCAGGGATGGGAATTTCAGCTTACATCAGCTTTTTGTTCTCCTGGGTGCTTCACCAACAATCTTTTTGTTCTCCTGAGCACTTCACAACCATAAATCTATTTCCAAACATATCCTTATCTGAGTACTAAAGAGTTTTAAATCTAGAGACTGTCTTCCATTAGTGTAAAGCTGGATTATGCTTAATTCTGTTGTGTTTGTTTAGATCTACATGAACCCCACACATTATAAAGGAGCAATCTGGATCTTATTTTGGTTCTGAAGGCAACTTTATACCACTTGCTATGACTGCTTGTGGTAAGAAGGTGTGAACAACTGTTTTTATACCTATTTCTACTTCTATTTATTTGCTGAACTGGTCATCAGAAAGGCTTGAATCCTTCCTGACTGCTGTCGTGCTGCACCTGCTTTTCCTGGGGCACACAGCCTCGTCTGCCATGTGCAGGCTTGCAAAGCCCCAATTTAAATGGCACTCCTTTATTAGAAGGTACATTCCAGAGGCATAAAATATTATTATCCAATATACATGGCTAGAAGACTGCTGATCTCCTGCAGGACTGCAAGCACAAGATGGGACATGATACTCTTGGTAAAATTGTTTTCCAGAACATACCTCACATGGCAGCTGGAAGTTTCATACACCTTCTCAGCACTGAGGCTGCCTTGGAGACCCTTCTCTCTCATACTGTTAAAATTATTGAACTAACAAACGAGTTAATCTCATCAAGAGCTAGTAACACTTCTTCAGAGTTGTCTCTTCTTTGGAAACATTCTCCCACATTACCAAAATTATGCCTCCAGCACTTTTTTCTCTCTTCCCTTCTTCAAGAACTGCTAAGTATCCTCTTCAAGACAGAGATAGCAACTGTCCTTCTCCTATTCCTTTTACAAAATTTCTTTGCCTTACTTTTTTAGCAAGGAACTATGAAACTTTATTAATTCCTAAGTTTGGAGGGTCATGGGAGTAAAGGTGTTATTTCAATTTGTGTGACTGGCAGCAGAGTCGTGTGAGCTGTTATATTTAAGTTTTTCCCATTTAGTACCTTTCTCTGGTCTGTCACTTCAACTGTGTCTTGAGCTACTCTTTATTTACACATATATTTATTATATATACAAAACGTAGCTGCTCATTATAGCGCATTGTTTCCTCTCCTTAACACCTGAAGCTTTAATTTATAAGTGCTAAGGTTTTTACCCTTTTTGACTACTTTTTCCTAAAAAAAATAGATCAACATCCTTACTGAATTCTGCTAGAAGGACATTCACTCCCTTGAGGCAAGAAAATGCACCATCAGATCTATACTGAAGGGATAAGTTGTACATAACACCTGTTCTGAGAAGCATTTATACATGATAGAAGTAATATTAATTTATCCAGAAATGCCAGCTACTACACTGGTTACAGTATTGATTTAAATATGTGTTTTGTAGGCTACTATGTACACCTTTTCTAACTTGCCCCCCTGCACCTCAAAATCTCTTCAGCTCAGTAAATACTGACAAAATGAAAAACTGAATTATTGCTAATAAGAATTATGACATTTATAGTGCCAGTAAAAAGCTGAGTCCAGAATAAAAGACTGACACAACAGTTTTGAAGTGGTGGTGGTTTTTTTTTTTAAATGCTGTTTTCAGTAAGCAAAGAGGCTATAAAGTCTAAAGCTGCCCTATTCTATAATGCACACAAGGCCTGCGGCAAGGATGCAGGGAGAATATGCGAGAGGGTAAGAAGAATACTTCATTTTTATTGGACCTCGAATAAAAAGAGAACTCTGAGTGAATTTCTTTAAAGCAATACAACCCAGAAGCTCATATCCCAGTTTCAACAGTGCATCCACCAAAGCTTTGATCTACAGATCTGAAAGCAGGGCAAATGCTTTTGTCCTCTGCAGAAGGATGGGAAGCTCATGGTGGAAGACATCAATTAGGCTGTGATGGATTCAGTCACAAGTTCTAAATCACTTGCATACCGGTACAGTACCTTTCTCCTCCTAATTTATCTTAATCTTAATGTATCTTTAATCCATATGATGAAAATCTTAAACCATTTCATATACATCAACCAATTTCTTAGGAAACAGAATAAGGTGGATGGAGTGAATTATTACATGTCAGACTTCCACTCCTTCAGCAAAGATAATGATAGATGCATTGCACAGAACAACCAAAGTCAACAAGTTTTAAACCATCTGTCATGAGTAGTAAGAGCTACAAATGCCATACCAAGCCATGATGAGCAACCCTTGACTTCACAAGAGCACATCAAAACCACTCATTAACACACTCATTCTGTTCAGCACATCTGAAGCTGAGTCAGAATCTGCTAAGATCTCTTTTAATAGGGAAGTCATAGCTGTCTGTCTAGAACAGACTTTTATCTTAACTTTCAAGGCCAGATGGTTGTTTACTAAAAGATATCTTTACATCAGGTTTGCAGAAAGCACAATGATCCTTCTTTGTCCAACCCGGACACTGAAAAAGCTTGGAGAGACTCCAGTGTCTACAGTGTGCTGCCTGGTCTGTGGTAGCTTTCATAGAGGTAATACAGATCTTTGCTCTGTTCGTGAGGAAGCTGGCACAGACTGAAATTGGGATTCAACTTCATTCCACATTGGGATTTTTTTTAAGGTCCAAAAAGTACAAGGTCTATCTTTCTCAAATTCCATTGTTACATATGGATTTTTATAAATACTAATTACTTATCTCTTTCACAGTGCCTTTCATATGTATCTTGTTGTGTTGACATTAATTATAGCATTTGTGGACTTCCTTCTATTTTGCTATGCCAGCACTTCAGTAAACTTGATAAAGTTTCACATCTACATCTGACACCCTGACCATAAAAATGTTACAACAGAGATGGAACAACAGACCAGACCAACAGTGAACAAACATAACATAGACTCAACACTTCTCTCCAGAAACCATTTGGAAAAAAACAGAAGTGTTAAAATAAGCTGGAAACTGTGGCTGGAGTTATACAGTGGTTAGAGACACACCATTTATCAATAGGTAGAATGAGAGTAAATATTTCATAGAATCATATCATACAATGGCCTAGGTTGGAAGGGACCTTAGAGATCATCTAATCCACCCTCCCTGTCATGGGCAGGGAAGCCTCTCAACTAGATCAGGGTACAATACTATAGAAGTCTGAAGTCATAGCTGGCAGCTCATTCACAAGTGTTTTTCAATCTGTTTTATGATCCCTTAGTGTTCTTTAATACAGAACATCTTTCAGTTTACAGCTTTTTTCCTTTTTTTTTTTTTTATGTGGGTTAAAAGCAGCGTTCAGCACCATCCATGGTTATTTTCTCAATGCTCCTATTCCCTCAGACCTCTCCAAGTTTCCCACTTTTCTGTAGAGATTTGCAAACAAATCTCTAGCCAGACACACCCTTGCCATACAAAACCACAAGTGATATGCTAATTCCAACCAAAAACTTTTTGTTGAAAGATAGACAAAGAGAAGATTTGTGACCCAAAAGACAACAGAACAGATCAGTATAGCTCTGTGGCTTTTTGTTATCACTTATTTCTGCTTCATAAAAACACAGAGGTACAATGCAGTCTGTGAAGTATCTACCCATGTTTATTGGTGTAGCAGTAGTAAAAACTAATAATAATTTCTACAGAAATCATGCAACTCTTTCATGCATGACAGTCTTACAGTTACTTCATGCACAGTTAGAACACAGATGTTGCTCAGTTGCTGCATCTACCATGATTCATCTAATTGATCTGTAACTCATCGTTACAGTAAAAATGACAAAATTAAGGTGACAACTGTAGGCCCAATATGCTCTCCAATATGACAGTGCTGATTGGGAAGGTTTTATTTTCAACAGGATCATATTTCTGTGGAGCTAGGCAGGAAGGATTCTTCATTTTACCTGCTAACTTCTTCCAGGAATTTCTCCTGATGGTCACAAAGAAAAGATGATCCTAAGGTGGCTGCGGTCACATTACCTTGCATGATGGGGTTTCTTCTGGAATAGCTCACCATTTTTGCAAAAGGTCTTTTACTCCTTGCTCTCCCCTGCAACGGCCATCAGTCATTCTATCCCTCCTTCACATAATGTTGCAAGGGGATTTCATTTTACAAACCACATCTTCTCCAGTGCCAAGAAGGTATTTAAAATAAAAAGGAGAAACAATGGCATGATGGCAAGTACACTGCACTCCAGCTGCTCAGCTGGTAGGACAGAACACTGGGGAAAAAGGAAACTTTTCAGTGCCTTGCTTATACAAGGGCTTGAAAACTGACTTTGAACTAGCAGATTATTGATTAAATAGTTCTGAGTAAGACATTTGCAAGTGAGCACTCAAAGCTTGGATCCAATCTATTTAAGTCACCTCCACTTCCAGTTTCTGGCAGTTTTTCTAACTTGGATCTGAACCTTCTGACTGTTCCCATCTCTATTTTCATGCCTCTGCTTGAAAAATCCCATTTCTTATACAAAGCATGAAAGTATTGCCTTTCCTAAAAGCCAAGTCTGTTGTGTGTCACTTCTTCTTAGCAAGATGACTGGCTGGAAACTTAGTTATTATTCCAACTTTTCATTTCACAGTGATTCAGATTCTCATTAATTTGCTTCCATCAGAAGTTCAGCTTGGGAGACCTGTGATAACACACAGCCTTCTCTTATTAAAATCAAGGCACCCTGGGCTCATCCTCACTCCATACATTATATATTTCAGATGCTCCTGCTGGCATGGATCTTTCTGAGTATATTTGTTGTTATCAGAGTTGCCAGATGCATGTTATGGTGGCTGCCTTCCATCCCCAGTGCCTGCAAAGGAACAGCTCTTTGGCTTCTACTTTAATAACATCCATGGTTAAATTTGTTAGCTGAAGGCTTTGTAAACACAACACCTAAATAAGTTTTTGGTTTCCAGCATAAATTAGAGTTCAGAACAGAATATTTACCACACCCACCCCCCCCATATCAAAAATCTGTACTAATAAAAGTGGAGTTTTAGCTATGATAGCAAGATAAAAATAATGCATGAAACACAGTGTAAGTGGTGATCCAAACTGAAGAACTCTCACTAGTAAGAGTGTGTATTTTCTGGAGTTTGGTACATGAGTTCACTGAATTCAGTTTCTTGGAAAGATGAGATACCAACAGGCAGCCTAGTAAGAACACTGATTCACTGCTCTCTCTTCTGACAGGGTCACATTTGCCTGAGTCTATAAAGAACTGAGTGAGGGTCTTTATACATTTATTTTGAGGAACATGTGTAATTTTAAGCACATAAAATTATAGAACTGTAGAAAATGAGGTTGAAAAGGCCTTCAATTAGGTATCTTGTCCATCTCTGTGTCCCAAGACCCATCTCCACCTTAACTATTCTTGATAGCTTTTTCTTTAAAAGACTTAAAAATTTCCATTATGTTTCAGAGCCTCCTAAGGTGATCTGGTCCATATCTCACCATAGTTGCTGTTAGAAAAAGTCTTGAAGTTCCAAATCAAGTATCTCCTGCTTCAGCTGAGGATCACTTTCTCTATTCCATTCTCAGTGTAACTTAGCTCCTTTCTTGCCACCACCTTTTCTGTATTTGAATGTTGTTGTCATATATGCCATTGAGGTTTTCAACAGCAGACCATGCTTTTTCTGTTCCTGCAGCTTTCGTCAGACAATGAGTTTCCTAGACCTCTGATCACTGAGATCTACTGTTAGCCTTCATGGGGACTACCCACATGCTTAAAGCTAAATGCATATTTAACTACTGTGCTGAACTGGGGATGTCATTCCTACTGTTGCCCAAGGCTGTCAAACACATGCTGGTCTAGTTTAATTGCATGACACTTCAGTTAATTACTGTTTTAATAATAATGAACTGGCAGTTTAGCAAACGTTTTTAAACTTGTAACTGCAGGTGAAAACTACCATATTTTGCTGGTGAAGGACAACCAGTGCCAAACTGTTGTGAACCTCATCCACCTGACCAGCCCACAGTGTTCACCTTAGAGTTCCATAAGGTATTTCCTTAACAGTGCAGGCATGAACAGTGTACGCTGGAAACTGGTGTTCTTAATACATCTGGAAGCAAATTCTTTTGCCAATAAATGGTCATGTCCAATACCTAATGCTTACTGAGACATTGATACACACATATGCCCATCCTGGTCAATAAAGAGGATCGATTCCCTCCATCTGAGTACACACACAAAATATGGCAGACAGAAGAGCATCTGTGGTAGCTAATGCACACCAAGCAGATGCAATCAAGCAAAACATAAAGAAATAACAAGCCAGTACATGCACATAAAATACTATAATGAAAACTTGGGAAGACAGAGACCAAGGAGGAAGAAGACAGAAAACAGAGAATAGGTTATTGCCAGAGCAATCAGCTCACACGGGAGAGGACAGTGAACTGTGGTTGGATTGGTGTCAAAGGGGCTATCAGAATTACATGCTCCTGCTTGTGTTCTCTTTATTGTGTCAGCGGAATCTTTCAGTTATTCCTAAAACAAATGCACAGTGTCTGTACAGCTAAACAAACTAGTGAAAAAGACCAGCATCTAGAAGTAATATGAGTAAGTGCACAATAAAAAAATCAGGATGTACAGCTCCCGACATATAAACAACATAGCAATAAACAAGTATGTGATCAAATACAAGAGAATTGCTTGTTATGTACTTGTGTGCATGTGAAATATTCACAGAATATTTCTGTGCCAAGTATTCAGGAACTGTTAGGGACAACTGTGAACAGTATTTCAAAGAACTAGAAAGAATATGCAAAGAGTGTTCCTTCAATGCATTTTTTAATACTTTACCTAAGATCTGCATTTTTTAAATGTCCGTGGGAATACACAGTCAACATTCATGTAATATATTCTAAAGATGGTCTGATTTGAACACATATCCATCTCTTCACAAAAGAGCTTCCTGATTTGGTGACCACCTCTTGGGATTTTTCTGCCTGAGATGATGAACATTAAGCCACAGTTTTATCACTTCCAGCATCAGTTTGAACACAGCTGCACATGCAGGGCATAAATGTAAAGGGAATCTTAGATGGCAGCTGCATTCATTCTAGTAATGGCTTTTATAGGCCAAAACACTGAAGAAGGCTGCATCTCCCACTTAGCTACTTCCCACAGTGAGAGCACTTCAGAAGCATTTATTCTTATTCCACTCTTCCGATCTTTCTTCTACCCAAATTATGCAGACAAAAAAAACATTCTTACAAATTAATTAAATTAAATTACTTGTTGATATATAACCATCAATTCCCATGAAATCAGCTAAGCTAGAGATGAAATTGGCCCATGTGGTTTTGCTGTTCCAAAAACAAGTGCAGCTATAATTAATAGAGTTTATCATGGTGATTTCAGGGTGTGAGGCTTGATTCTCCACCTTTTGGATGATAAATCATTGCAACTTCTCCATTGTACCTGTGAGGATAGTTCCTGCACATAGGTTTACTTAGAAAAGGAAAACTAAATATTTTTGTGTAAGATCTCACCAGTGTGAGCTTATATTATTAAGTAGGGTGCATTCATACATGCACTGTTGATCCTAGAAAAATGAATCCCACACAGGACTTCCTATCCAGACATCAATGTGGACAGTTTTAAGGTTAGTCATGCTGAGTTTCACACTCGAGAAGAGGCAGGGTATATGCCAGCCAAAATTCCAGGGTGATCTATCTGCTGATCTGACTCCTATGGAGTCTTTCAAGAGAAAACTTGTCAATGCACACCTATGTGTTGAGTTACCACCAAGCATTTAACAATGATGAAATATCTTATTCTGGCATAAGTTACCCATAAAATGCTTGTAATTAACTCAAGGAAAAAATGCACTAAACTTTAAGATATTAAAACCAGAATAATTCTTTCAGCTGTGAATATACTGGGAGATACCCATTTACAGGACTGTTACTTGAAATGGTCTGGCATGGCTGTCACCAAAGAGGATGATGACGAAGAGAGCTTGTTCAGTAACTATGAATATGTGTGACGGATGTCACCATTGCCAGGACACAACCTCAAAGCTTTGTGGGATACCAATGGGAAAATGTCCCCAGTTAAAGGGGGTAGCACTTGCTAACTTGGTTCACCAAAGTATTTTCTTCACTTAGCATGAATTCAGCATTCCTGGACTCCTTTTAAGACAAATCATCTTCCCCCAAAATACAGTTTCCGTAATACATTGAGAGGGAGACTAATTGCTTTCTCACACATTAAACACAGTGTGAAACACTTATGCTAATGCAGTCAGCTGCAATTCCAGTATCTTAGCACCACATGAAATCATACCATTAGTTCACACCATATGCCACGCTTCTACTAACTTCCATCAGGACAGCATAGTTCTGCTTCCTTTCACTTCAGCAGGAACTTTCTCAATGACTTCAAATGTCACAAGGGCTAGGCTGCCCTTCTGCACTAAAGCAACAGGACAACAGTGAAAATAATGTAAGAATAATCACTTCAACCCATTGAAGTTGTAAGAAAATATTATACACTCATCAGTAAAGCTCCTTCTGTCTGCCTATGTAGAGAAAGGGACTCAAAATAGTTATTTCAGCTATGAATGGGAATAGAAAATCTCTACTGAAATGAGCTTGGAAATAATTGGAACAAAAGCAATACAGCTCACGAGCACTGAAATACCCATTTTGAAATGAGCCATAACTGGCATAAATAGTGTATTTTACTCAAGAAACAAGGAGAACTCAAAAAGCTTCACTGCGCATTCCACTTGCTAAGGAAGACATTCTTATTGCCTTCCCTACAGCTGAGTATTTTGAGAGAAGGGCTGATAAGCAAGTATTTAGTGAGTTCCCATTGTCTGTGAGTCTTCTGACTTTTAAAGAATTTGCTTCAACCCTCATATTAAAAAGTGAGAGTTTCATGCCTGTTGACAGTTCTTGCTGAATTAATTGCCTGCCTCACAATCCTAAGGCAGCTGTCCTTAGATATGATTTTGTTTGCATGAATAATACAGAGACACATCCCCCGTATCACAGTTATGCAGACTTAAGGCATTATATCAGTTACTGACTGTTTGACCAGGAAAACAGGGAGAGCTTTAAGCCAGCAAGCACAGGAGTGTATTAACCTGTGAGCCTGGTTTGCAGCATAAGCATGGGCAGTAACTGACAACATTGCTACATTGAAATTGCAGCCCTCTAGACATGACTTTATTGCTGGCACTATCCAGAGATGGAAAACTCCCATGAACACCACACTGGTATTTCATCCTTGGAAAAAGGCCTCCAAATTTTTACTTTATAAGGCTCTAGCCTCCAGTAAATGACCTAATTTGTTTCTTAATAACAAGGAGGAAGTGCATTTTTAAATCCGGCCTGGTGATGCTGCTGTTTGGTAGGGAAGGAGGTGTGCTCGCTAGAATAGTTCTTTGTTCTAAAACAAAATGATAACCAGTGAAGCTGCTGAAGTGATGAAGGACACTACTCACTCATGTCTACACTCAGAGCAACTGTGAAACTGACAGGAGTCCAGGAAGAAGGTGAAGTGTGCATCTCCATCTGCGCTTAACCTGCTCACTGTGTGACTGGTACTCAAGTTTAATCCACTAGGTCCACTCAAGGCCTCCAGACTATGGTCAACTGCCCTCCAACTACCTTGACTGTGCTTGCCAATAAACCATCTCCACTTTTTCAGCTCCACCAATTTCAGCAGCACAGATAATGTGAGCAACCTAAAAGTTACATGCACACAGCATGAAACGAACTTTTGCATTATGTATGTGAGAAAATGAAATGACTCTCCAAGCTCCACTACAATCCAAATACCTTTAACACAAAAATATGCTCAGATCATTACAAATGACAAAATCTGTACCAGGGACTAGTTTGGGCAAGGGCTTACATTTAAAAGGCTTGAATTTTCTTAAAATAATGATCAATCGGTTCTCCAGCAAAGACAAGAACACCGAAGGTCTGTTTATTGTTTCCTTTGTCTGCTACAGTCTCGTAAAGACTTCAAACTGTAATTTTTGGCACGACTATGTCAGAGAAAATCCCACAAGCATACACAAAAATAAGAGACAGTCTTATGCTGTTCCCTTTTTTTAGCATGTGCCTCACCCACTTGGCTATTCACACAAGCAGCAGCGAGAACTGGGAAGCCCATCTCAGCTGGTTCTTACATTATCTTTGTAATGGCAAATTGCAGTGCCTGTTAGCTACAATAAATTATGTCAGTTTTTCTTTTCAAGGCAGGTACCTTAGAAATTGAATTTAAAAATTAGGGATAATCTAAACAAGTCCCAGATGTAAATCAGAAAAGGCAACAAAATTGTACTTATGCTTTAGCTTTATGCTGATGTCCTTCTAGTGACTTCAGTGTAATCACTAGACACTTGCAGCATTATAAGAGCAGAATCTGCCTCTCAAGGAAAGGTTTTGTTGTAGTAAACCAGTTCTACTCCAGAAATCTGTCTATAAAGCCCTCCTTCTCTTGATATATTTACACGGCTATAAGCAAGTCAGAACATTTTTCTGAGGAGTGAATTACAGCCAACAAAAACACAGCCCTAGGCCCATGTTGAAGTGGGTAGGATTTTAAAAATTTCTGCAGCAGTTAGTGGTTAGGTACATCAAAACACTCCACCCTCCTGCCTCAGGCAAGAGAGAATGTGCGAGCAGTGCAGAGTGTGCTTCATCCATCAGGATACATCGTTTGGCTTTAAACAAGATCAACAGATTTCAGAAAAATGACAGAAGGGGGTAACGTGTATGTGTCTTTAAGACTTGGTATGCTGACTAACATCTCACTCATGTTTAAACTCAATGTTTAAGGAGAAAAGGACTGGCTGTTGTGCCCAGCAAACTGTTAAATGGAAGTTTTGTGATGCTCCTGGTACTCCGGAAGAGAAGAACCTACAAAGGTCAAATTTGAGTCTCTAAACCCAAAGTCTGTATTTGATATTATTCTCCACCTGGGCTTTACTACAACAGATGATGCCCATAGGGGAATATAACATGTTCTTATCTCGTCAGTGCTGATGTGTGAGTCCCAGTGCTCTTCTGGTCATTTAAGATTAATGAAAGAGACAATACATAAAGAGTATCTTTCAATTGTGCAGACAAACTGTTGTAAACTGAAAAAAAAAAAAATCCAATCACTAAAATGTCATCACAAAATGTCACCCAAGAAAATAAAACCAGGAAGCACACTTTTGTTCTGGTTCCCTGGGGATACAAGTTTCTCAGAAAGGAAGCAGTATGTTCAGCAAATACAGTTCAATAATTTTATTACCCCATGCACAATTTCCTATGCATTTTTTCTTTTATTTTGCTTACCCCAAACTACTCTGATCACAAAGGGAATAAAAAGAAAATGAAACAATAGCATTATAGTGCTTAATAAAGACTGTATTGCAATAAACTTGCTAGCTGGGCACAAGTATCGGTGAGCTTAACTGAACAGTATGAGAAACACACTACAGTGTGCCATAAACATGCCAGTATCAATAACACACGGATAATCTCTTTTCCTCAATGGAAACAGCTGTGTAATTTTGCAGAGGAAGGTTTTAGTCTGACTCCTCTTTGCCATTATTAAGTTGCAGGTAACACAATATCCACTGCTATTGAGTTTCTGCAATAAAAATACTGGAGAGTCACTGGATAGTGACTGATGACACTCTTAGTTCTCAGCTCTGTCAGGGGCCTCCTGCCAGACCTTGGACAAGTCAAGTTTTTGCAGTACTGTGTGTAAACATCAAGTAAACCAACAGGTAAATGTGGTCAACACAGCTAAACGCTTAACACCAACCGGAAACAGGATCTCTTCCTAGAGCAAGTACCTATGATAATATTTCCTTATCTTTACTCCATGAGTAGCACATTGAACTCAAACCTAACGTGAGGAACCGTCTTATCCACAGTCCCAAGCAAACTGTAATCCTCACTTGGGGTGGGGCATGTGGGCGTTGCTCTAATAAAGTAGCAATGATAATGCACAGGATGACTTTTTCATGTGTTATGTTTCTATAAAATCTTACTGGAGTTAAGCTGGCAAACGATCCAAAATCTCAAACTTTCTATTCTTGTGCAACTCAACTGTTAACATGTCTGTACAACAGAGCATGAGTAATTTAAAGCAGTGACCATCCTTGAGACAGAAGAAAATACGTTGTGAACTTGAAGAAATGCCATCTCAAAGCTCCAGTGTATTTGAGATCCAATCCACTTGATAAATTTGCAGCAGAAGTTCTACTAGTACTTTTATTGTTGCACGCAGGAGTCCATTTTTAACATATTAAAAAAGTAAAATATTTATGACATTAAATTAGGTGCAAGATTAAAAAAAAACCTTCCACCAAAAAAAAGGGGTAGGTTTTAAAAACAACTACAAATTGCCTCAACAGTTGAGGTATCATGCAAGGGTTTTTTTTGCTAGATGGTTATAAAAGAACATACAATTTAGTCACGTAATCTAATTTACCATATTTGCTACTGAGAATATTATTTCTAAACCAATTTCATCCATAAATAGTCAACTCCTATACAAGGCACAATCTAAAGGCCCCAATTCTCAGATTTCCCGAAGTGACTTGTTCTAGATGGGCTTTAAATACTAGGTACTTTTTACTGTAAGAGAGAAAGGTTGCTATCATCCCTGTGAAATTCTATTTGAAGTGAGTGAATCTATGTATACTTATGGTCAAAAGCACAGCAACTGCTAACATGCTATCACACCTACACTCAGCACTTACCTGTCAGTGCAAGAGTATACCTTGTCTCAGTACAGATGGGAGTTAGAGAGGGTGTTGAGAAAGCTGAGCATCCTCATCTGTGGTTGTGTGGAGGAATCAGGCAGGAAATAAATGCATTTCTGCATTACGCAAATTAAGGGCATGATCTAGCAAGAGTGTGTGGGTGTGTATATTCCACATGCAGCACTCAGCACAGCAATGTGAGGCCTTGATGCACGGCGTGGAGCAGTCTGATGGTGGGTAGCACTGAAGAAATGACCGATATGGGGGCTGCGAGCTGTTGGTGTCATGGCTTCCGCAGGACAGTTTCTAAGGCCTGACAATTATATTCGAAAAAACACTTTGTACAGATCAGTTGTGAGAAATGTAAATCCATGTGGGGAAACCAAGTCTGCAACACAGACAGGCAGTTTGATGATAAAAATACAAACCCCACACTTGCTTCAGTAGTACCTTTGAGCACTAGGGCACTCTCCAGCTAGTCCTGCTCTGAACTGCATGGTGGCAACTACAGCTGGAGCTGCTTCTTGTCCCAGTCAATCTACCTGCCTGTTTTTCCAGACAAGTTTCTTCATTTTTGCTTCTTTCTCCTTTCCTCACAACTGAGACAGGGCTGTTCAGATCACTTCTGGTGCATTCCTCGGGTAGTTTTTCCCCTTCTGTGAGGAGAAGTGCCTGAGGCAGAGGTGACAGGTGGCTCAAGGTAGACAGTGGTGGCTCCCTGGCTGTGGCAAAAGGCTGGGTCTGGGCCTGGGCCTGCCTTGCTACTCATGGTGGGAAGTGCTCTGTGCTGAGCACCACTCCCTGGCACAGGGACACTGAAGCAAGATGGCAGCTGGCCCTGTGCACGAGCCCAGCAGGCCCACACTGGCCCGAGGAACACAGCCTGCCAGCTGCCTACAAGTACGTACGAAGTTCCCAGGGCTACCCCGCACTGGGGGCTCCAGAAGCTCTACGTCTGTCACTTTTGCGGCAGCGGTACC